>FLMG01004335.1:2175-21543 GCA_900088475.1 Hyphochytrium catenoides
AGAGAGAACGGGAGAGAGAGAGAGAGAGAGAGAGAGACGGAGAGAGAGAGAGAGAGAGGGAAAGGGAGAGCAAAAGAGCGAAAGACGTCCCAATATCCTGACCTGTTCCACCATCTGCGCTCTATGGACTGGTTGAGAGGAGAGACAGTGTAGACACGCCGCTGCCTGCCTCTTCGTATCTCGACAACTAGAGAGAGAAAAGAGAGGAAAGGCTTGGAGCGCTCCCTGCTTAAGAAGTTGCTCCTGCAGGCCGGAGAAGGCAAAATTGCAGAGAGAGACGACACTGTCCAGCCAGATCAGCTCTTTCTGTGCGGTTAGCTCTTCTAACAGTCTCTCTTTCTCCAGTCTCTCTTCTTGTTCTCTTCCGCTTTCGTGCTCTGTCTCTTTGCACAGCTGCTCGATCTGCTGGCAGAAGGCCACTAGCGAGGTGATGAGACGGACGAGACGGTGCTCACATCCAGCCGTGGAAGAGAGATTGCGCGTCATCAGTGCGCAGAAGGACCACACGTCCGGGTCCTATGACGTCCGAGGCAAAAAACAAAGAGGAGAGAGAGAGAAAGTGAGAGAGATTAGGAGAGGGAGAGAGCGACGATGATTGTGAGAGGTTTTAGTTACAGCAAAGGCCGGTAGGAAGAGTGCCTGAAGCAACAATGCAGAACTGACCGGGAGAGATATGAGGGGTGAGAAAGCCCGGCTAGCAGGATCGCTAGGGCCAAGGGTACAACCAAAGCCGGGGGGCAGCGGGGAGAGAGAGAAAGAGAGAGAGAGAGAGAGTGATGGAGCGAGAGGGAAGGACCAGTGAGAGAGAAAGAGTCTGAAGAGAGTCCTTACCTTCAGTGCTGATAACGCTATAATAGCGCTTTCTATGTCATCCTCCACCATAATCGCATGGTTCTCCTGCTCCAGAGAGAGATAACATAGAGTGCGGGCACAGTCCTAGAGGGGCCAAGTGCCAAGAGAGACAGAGAGGAACATCAGGCCGAGGAATTGTGACGCACTTCGGATAGGAAAGAGGAGAGAGACACGGAAAGGAGTGCAGAAGCTGTAGATAACGCAAATGATGAGAAGGAGAGAAGAGGCAAGTCTATCTGCTTGAACGGGCCAGAAGGTAGATCAGATGGGAAAGGCATGGCAGAGAAAGCATATGAGAACCTCTAGAGAGGAGAATGTTGAGAGAGAGAGGTAGGGAAAAGAGACAAAGAGAGAAGCCAACGGGCAAGAGGATAGAGAGGTGGTGAAGCGCGTCAGAGAGAATGGAAACAAAAAGAAAGAGGAAAGAAGGCCAGGAATAAAGGATCGCTTATCACTGAAAGTCACGAAAAAGGAGACTGAAAGAGAGAGAGAGACAGCGAGAGAGCTCTCTCACTTACCTTGAGCGTCTCTTCACTGTGACCCGAGTTATTTACAAGCCCAACCATCGCCTTCACAGCGCCAGCCTGAACCAGCAAATTCCTTGTGAAAGGAAGCTGAGAGAGGTTGCCAATGGCGCGGACGCAGTTGGCAGCGGCGTCTTCTCTCTTCGTCTGAGAAAGAAGAACCAGGATCTCCATCGCGTTCTGCTTGACCAAGCTTTCTATGCATTTCTCATTGTAGGAGAGAACGCTAAGGGTCTGCGCGCAGTAGCTCTCGCTCTGCAAAAGCCAGAGGACGCAGAGTAGTCAGCTAGGTAACCGGAGCTAGACCGAGAAAGAGAGAGAGAGAGGAAGAAAGAGAGGTTGCGGGAGAGAGAGAGCCACGACATGCGGAGAAAACAGCACCTCTGGGTCTCCGAGAGTGGCCAAGATCTTCAGCACAGCGGCTGCTCCTGCTTCCACGGTAGGCACCTGACTCTCTGGATGGCAGAGGAGGTTGCAGACTGCTCGACCTGCAGCCATCTGCGTCTGAAGAGCTGAGCAGCGAAGGAGAGAGAAGAGAGCAGCCAGGGTGGAGCCCTTTGTGGCGATCGTTGTGCTGCACAGACCCCACCGCAGCAGTTGGAGAGAGAGAGAGAGAGAGAGAGAGAGAGCGCCAGAAAAGAGAAGCAGAGAGAGAATAATTCATGGACAAAGCGGAGAGAGAGAGAGAGAGAGAGAGAATCAGCTTGTTGTCAGTAGTAAGCATTCAGTAGCCATTGCGCTCCTACCATCCGAGCGGTGTCGTGGTGAGCAGGCAGAAGGCTCTGCTGCAGACTAACATCGTCGCATCATTGTCTAGCTTGGCGAGAGAGCTCAGAGCTTGGACCAGACCTGATAGATACGGACAGCACCGTCGAGACGTCAAGACAGCGAAAGTCAAAAAGAGAAAGAGAGAGAGAAAGAAAGAGAAAAGATGTATAGCTAAGGGGAGACAAGGGAAGCAATAGAGAGAGAAAAGGAAGACATCTAAACGACAAAATCGCGAGAGAAAAGGAAGGTAGCGCATAACAAGGGCATAAGATAGAAGGTCCTCGACCTGATAGGGCATAAAAACAGCAGGAAAAGCGAGAGAGAGGGGGAGAGAGAGAGAGACAGAGAGAGAGAGAAATGCCTTACCTTGCTCTACCATGAGTGGCATACTCTCTTCGGTCATTAAATTGAGCAGCGCCGTGGCGCAGATATGCTTTGTGAGAGAGGAGACAGCGCGGACCATCGCGATCATCATCAGCGCGTTCACAGCTCCTTCTCTCACAACCTGCATCTCAGAGCCGCGATGGCAGCTCAAGTTACAGAGCGCCTTGCCACAGTCCTGCTGGTTTTCCTCACTAAGAGAGAGTTCCATGCATCTGTTAGACTACCTTCACGCCATGTAGAAAGCAAGAGAGAGAGAGAGAGACACACACACACACAGAGAGAGAGAGCACACTGAGAGAAAGCGAGAGATTGAGAAACAGAGAAGACTATATATAGAGAGAGAAGAGGGAGATGTAAAAGAGAAAGAAACAAAGAAGGTAAAAGAGGAGAGATACTGAGAGTTGAGCAGAGAAAAGAGAAGAACCACTAGATAATTCGATCGCGTCACTCGGGCTAGGTATCAAATAGAGAGATATGAAGACATCCACACCAAGCAAGAAGGAAACAGAGAAAGGGAGAGAGAGAAAAAGAGAGAGAGAGAACGCCACAGAAAGGCCAGAGCTTCCTCACCTATATGTGTTGCACAGGTCTGCCACGATGGGCACCACACCCTGGCTGATCATGTCTGCCCTCAGGTCTGGGTGACTGCTCAGGTTGCAAAATGCAGCAGCGCAGCGCCTCCTCGTCCGAGCGTCGTCAATTTTGCTAGGGAGAGAAAGAAAGAGACAGAGACAGCCAGAGATAGAGAAAGAGGAAGCTCGATCAGCATAGAATGGGTAGAGGGACAGGAAGAGAGAGAGGCGACAGAAAAGTAAGAGGATGTGGGTAGGATAGTGGTCATGGAGCTGCAAGAGGGGAGAGTAAGAGATCCAATCACGAAAGGTCTCTTTTGAGAGAGAGAGAGAGAGAGAGAGAGAGAGAGAGAGAGAGAGAGAGATGCAAGAAATGACACACTAGAATCTAGGAAACCCTTACCTCAGGACAACAAGGGCGGGGATAACGCCATACTCCTTGAGCTTCTGCTGCGTGTTGGTCGCGTAGGAGAGAGAGGCGATGACAGCGCAGGCGGCAATCTTCGTCTCCAAGTCCTTCGCAGCCATAGACCGGTCAATAATAGGCGGAACAGCCCCTGAGCAACCCAGAACGGGAGAGAGAGAGAGAGAAGAGAGAGGGATCTCCGTTCAGTACCAAGATGGGCGGTAATGCTCAAGGAATCTGGGTTGGAAAGACACTTAAAGAGAGGGCCACTGATAGAGACTAGGGAGAGAGAGTGTGTTAAGGGCAAGGAATGAGGAGAGAGACATAGGATGGGGACGAAAGAAAGGATGCAGAGAAAGATTTAAAGACAGAAACGGTGAGGCCTGAACACGGCTGCTACCTTGGTCCACTATGGTCTCCACGCGTGACGGGTCCAAAGAGAGCATGCAGAGAGCGGCAGTGCAGTGGCGCTCGATGGTCACATTGCGCGGCTCCTCAGTCAGGAGAGAGACTAAACAAGGGACGACTCCCTCATCGACCATCTGCTGCCGATTGCCTAGAGACGCGTATGGTTAGAGGCGAGAGAAGCTGCTACAGGCTCTAGCATTTCTTTGCTTCCTCCAGACATCTCGCACCGTCTCTCTCTCCTCTCCTTTCTTTATCACTCTGTCTCCGTGTCTCTCTCTCTCTCTCTTTCAGTCCCAGGAACGAATTCATAGGCACTACTCTGTCGCTACCTTCATGGCATGCCAGGTTACAGAGTGTCGCAGCGCATCTCATCCTATGCCAAAAGCGAAATCAATGGCTAGAGCGGAACAAGAGGCAGAGACAGGAGAGAGAGAAGATAGGCTGACAATCATGGAAAGCAAAGAGGAATAAAAAAATAGGAGAAGAGAGAGCGGAAGGCGTCCCTACCGCGTCTCTTCCTGCATGCTCTTGGAGAGGCTGATGATAGCTGGGACTGTTCCTTCCCTGACCACTACCGCCCGGTTGGAGGCATTGCAGGAGAGATTGTACAAGGCATAGGCACAGCTCTTCCGCGTCTCCTCGCTCTGCTCGTTCGCCAAGTGGACTAGCGCTGCCACGGCGCCTGGACGTCGGAAGATAGAGAGAGTGAGAGAGAGACTCGGGAGAGACAGGGCAGAGAAGGAGAAGAAAGAATCTAAGGTGCTAAGGATGATGTTCGGGTAGGATGGGACCGAGTAGATTGGGAGTAGACCAAAAGAGGGAGCGAGAGAAGGAGACCGAGAGAGGGAAGAGAGAAAGTGGTAGAGAGCAGGGTTGAGGGCGAAGTACCGACAAGGACAATGGACAGAGACGACGAGAGAGAGAGGGGGAAAGAGGATAGGAGAGAGAGTAAGAAGAAGAGGGACGGTGGAAGACAGAAAGAGAGAAAGAGAGAAAGAAAGAGGAAGTATGTGTTTTGGGCTAAGAGAGAGATAGATTTTTGGCCTTTACCCTGCTGCACGATCTCTGCTATGCTGGCTTCTACTGTCAGCAAATTGCAGAGCGCCAGAGTGCAGAACTGTCGGGTCTGGAGGTCCGCCACGCCAGACAAAGCTATCAAAGCCCCCACGCCGCCTAGCCCCGTCCGGAGTTAGTGCAACGAGGAGAGCGCGAAAGAGAGGAGAGAAAAGCTACCGCCCAGAAGATAAGGAAGCAAGTGACGGGCAGGGACAGGAGAGAAGAAAGAGGACAGCACGGATAGGAAGAGCAAAGAACGGGAGAGGTAACGAGAGAAACGCTCAAGAGTTTGAGAGAAAGAGAGACTGAGAGAAAGAGAGTCTGAGGGAAAAACAAAGAGACGAGTGATGCACTGGAAGGATGTAGCAAGGATCCTGACGAAAAAGATGGAAAGAAGGGCAGATAGGAACCTTTCTCAATGATCCTGCTCCGACTCTCCTCATGGAAAGAAAGGATCATTAGCCCCTCGGCACAGAAGCGTGTGATTGTGGCCTCGGCGAAAGACTTGGCAATGGAGGTAAGCACCTAAGCAGCAACGGCAGCCACGAGATGCCAAACGAGTAAGAGACGAGCATAAGGGAGAGTGACGCCGAATACGAGAGATGGAGAAAGAAAGAAAGAGAGAGAGACAAGAGAGAGAAAGGGGAAGAGAGACCACCAGAAAGAGTGAAGTAAGCAGCGAGTGCGAGACCGTTTTTCTTGATTCGAAGAGAGACAAAGCCTTCCATTGAGTGAGACCAACGCGGGACGGAATGATAAGCGAGACCAAGAAGAGATTGAGACAAGAGAGAGAGAGAGGGAGAGAGCCAGCATATATAAAAGAAAGGGGAAGGCAGAGAAAGGCGAAAGAAGGCTAGAAGGGCCTCACAGTGATGGCTCCTTCCACTATAATACGACCCCTACTGGGCGGGTCCTTGGCTAAATTGTTTAGCGCAGAGGCGATGTGAAACTGAGTATCGCGGTCCGGAGTAGAAGAGAGAGTCATTATCGATGCCACGGCGCCTGACAGGGGAAGACAAGTGTGGCGGAGAAGAGGGAGATGGAAAAGGTGAGAGATTTGAGCCACGAACACCAGGCGTAGAAGACAATATGAAGGAGAGAGAATAGAAAGAAATGCAGCCAGACTTGAGGACGAATGAGTTTGAAAAGAGAGACAAGTCGTGGGTTCGGGCGCCAGAAAGAGAGCAACTTTTGAAGAATACATGAGAGAGAGAGAAAGAAGCAAAGCCCTTGCACGGGAATAGAAGGGCAACCAAGGAATCTACACCTTTCGCCACCATCTCCGCTCTGCAATGCTTGGCAGCAGAGAGGTTGTCCATCACAATGGAGCACGTCCGCCGGGTGCTGAGGTCCGTACTCCGGGCCAGTGTGCCCAACACCTGGACCACGCCTTCCTCAACCATCCGCAGTCGTATCCGCTTGATGTTACTCAGGTTACAGAGCGCTTGGGCAGCGATCGCCTTGATTTCACTGTTTCCCGTAGAAGCGAGAGCTACGAACCCTTTGATCACCCTGTGGCAAGCCGTGATGAGGAATGGCAATGGAGAATGGTGCATGAGGACAGAGAGACAAAGAGCGCGAGAGACTGCAAAAAACGGAGAGAGAGGGAGGCAGAAAGAGAGGAGAGAGAAAGAAGAATAAAGAGAAGGAAGAGGGTTCTAGATTGTAATAACTCGATAGTGACACCAGAGAGGGCTCATAAACGGGAGGAAAGGGAAGGAAGAAGAAGTTGGTTGCTCATAACTAAGCGTAAAAAAGCCAAGATGCAGGAGAGAGAGAGAGAGCTACAGACACAGATGACCGCAGAGACGAAGATATATATTTTGGTAGAGAGAGAAGAGCCATCTCAGACTGCTTCAGCTAGACTCATGATCATTAAAAGGCGTAGTAGATCGGCGTTCCCCTGCTACCTCTCTATCCTTAGGTACGGCTTGTCCACACAGGTGAGATTGAAGAGGGCGCGCCCGCAAACAGTGGCCAGTTCCTCGTTGTCACTCATCAGAACCATCAGCGCCAACACCGCCCCAGCCTCCACCAGCTGAGAAGGGACGGACGAGAAGAAGAGGTCCAGCGGAGGAGACAAAGAAGAGCAACGGCAGCAGTTAGAGCAGGGAGGTAAGCCGTGTAGAGGCGAATCGAGAGACGGCAAGTGAAAATGTCTCTCAGAACGAGATGAGAGAGAGAGAGAAAGTGAAAGAAGAGAGTGAAAAGAGAACACGCCCCAGTAGTTATGAGAGAGACACGAGAGTCTACCTGTGCTTCTGCTCCATTCATGAGAGAGAGATTGCACAGAGCAGTGGCGCATTCCTTGTGTGTCTCTTCGTTGGTAGAGGCCGCGAGCTCGACGATAGTGGCGACTGCTGATCCTTGGACTAGAAATGCTCTGAGCTCAACGTTGGCACTAAGGTTTCTGAAGGCTGTGGCACAATAGGCCTTCGTCTTACGATCATCCACTGGCAGCAAGGAGGAGAGAGGGAGAGAGCCAAAGAGAAAAAGAGACAGAGAGAGAGAGAGACACACACACAGAGAGAGACAGAGAGACAGTGAGAGAGAGAGCGTGTACCAATATGAGAGAGAGTGGGAGGGAGATATAAGTTGCGAGAGAGAGAAAATTTGCAGCGACAATTGGAGCAGATGCAAGAGTAGGCAATCTAAGAAATTTACAAAGAGGGGAAGTAGCGCCCAGTGGGAAGAGAAAGAGCATCCCAACAGAGAGAGAGAGACATGCAAACATACATAGAGAGAACGGGTGAGGAGAGAAGTAAATTAAAGGATAAAGAATAAGAAGAGGAACTAGCAAACGGGAGAGACGTTAGCTCCACAGACCAGCAGCGAGCTCCACCAGTGCCTGGACTGCGCCTTCGTTGACCATTCTGACAGCGTTCTCGTGATGAAAGGACCAATTCCTTAGGGTCGCAGCACAACGCTGCTTCGCCTCGAACTTGTTCTCCTTGCCCTCTCCATCCTGCTGTGCCTTCTCTCTCGATTCTGTCTGCTTTGTCAGCTTGCTCTCATTGTCAGGAAGACCTTCCTCACAGGCAGGAGACACTATTGCCTTGGAGTTGGAAGGCATGCCTGCATTGGGAAGGGCAGACCGAGGAAGTCAACACCAGGTGACGGTTTTAATGGAAGTTAAAAGAGGTTCTGAACCGGGGAAAAGGTGAACAATGGACTGAGATTGTCTCTCTCTTGCATGACTAGGTGTGAGGCAAGACATCGGAGGGAGGAGAAAAAGAAAGACGGTGCAGCCAACAAACGGACAAGGGAAGAGCGGGGCAGAGATAGAGGTACATAAGGGAACAGAAAAACAGGCCAGCGCGAAAGAGACAGAGAGAAAACTAGGGGGGACCTGCGCACACGAGAGAGACAGAGAGAAAGAGAGAGAGGGCAGGGATTCGTCTTTTTCCTTCCTTACCAGCTGCGAGCTGCTTGAGCTCGAGTTGTCCCTTCATGCGACTGCGATAGACCATTCCATTGACATAATTCCCCCGCGTGCCAAAGATATCTCCCATGTAACTGCGGAACACTTTCCCTTCTTCTTCCTGACCTTTCCCCTTCTCCTGTCCTGTCTGCGGCTGATGATGCCCGTTGATCAGCCCTTGGTGCCGGGCGGTCACCCTCCGGATAGCCTTGGCGGCTGATGCATATAGTATTCCATATGAGAGAGAGAGAGAGAAAGAGAGGGAGACAGACCGAGATCGAGACAGAGAGAGAGAGAGAGAGAGAGGGAGGGGAAGAGAGAAAGAGGCGATGAAAGAGGTGAGATGGATGTTTCTCAGGAAGAAGAAATTAGAAATGAGGAAGAAGAGATAGGACCAAAGATTGATAAAGGCCATAGAGAAAAAGGTAAAGCGCGATGCGTGGCAAGGGAGAGACAAAGAGCGTTCTAGAGAGAGAGAGAGAGTTAGAGAGCCTGGGAGATAGACAGGCTAAAGTAGAGAACGCGGAGAGACAGAAGAGCGAGGCTGAGAAACAGACCTAAGGGCGCTGATGCTTGGTGTCGACTACTTTTCTCTGGACTTTTGAGCTTCTCGAGCTTCTTCTCTACATGGACACGCTTCGGACTCTTCTCTGCAGAGCTCGTGAAATACTTTCTATGAAGATTTGTTCTGCAGATAAGCGGTCAGTAAAGCTTGCGCAGATGAGAAGAGAAAGAGAGAGAAGAGAGAGAGAGAAAAGAGAGAGCGAAAGAGAGAGAGAGAGAGACACTATACCCGGCTGTGTGTGCTCTCTTCTTCGTTTGAGCTTCATAGTCATAGGTGAACCCGTTGGAGAACAGCTCATCCTCGTCCCTGTTCTCCGTGCTGTCTGAGGTCGACTGGTCCTCGGGGATGATGGAGCTAAAGCTCATGCGCGAGAGGCCGCCAGGTTCCTCTGCCAGCTCGCCCAGGAGCTCTGAGGCAGGCACATTCGTGATGTTCGCATTGAGCTTCTTTGTCTCCCACTCCCAAAGGGTCCCGAGGTTCATGATGCGCTAGTTTTCTGGGGCCACCAGCCAGGAGCGGACGAGACGGTGCCTTGGGGAAGGCGCGTTGGCCCTTATGGCAGCGGCTGGGAGAGCAGGATGTCCAGCATAGAGCAGTAGCTTGGCATTGCCTCAGCTCAGTATTGGGCGGACGCAGTCATGAAGGCTCCCGATGGGCTATCACAGTGGATCCTGGGCTCGTGGCGCTTCTCTTTCCTTTCTCTCTCTCTCTTTAGGACGTGCGAGGTTGGACCCGATTGCAAGAGACTATAGAGGATGAGTTCATCTACCACCCTAGGTTATTAGAGAGAGCTCTTCGTTTATTCTTTAAAGGAGAGCTCTCTCTGTCCCCAGCGACTAGCCTCTCTTGCTAGGCTCGCCTCTCCATCTCCATTGCTGCATCTTCCCCTTGTCTCTGCTCTCTTCCTCGCTCGCGGTTCGTTATCTTAGTCACTTCTGTTTCCTCTTCATCTCCCGCTTCCTCTCTCTCATTCTCTCTCTCTCTCTTCTCTCTCCCCAACTCCAGTTCCGCGCTCTCTCTTCTCTCTCTCCCTCTGTCTCTCGATTTCTCTCCCTCGCTCTCCCTCTGTTCTCCATCTTCTCTATCTCTCTGTCTCTCTCTCTCCTATCTGTGTGTCTCTCTCTCTCTCTTTTCTCTCTCTCCAGCTCTCTCTCTTCGCTATTTCCCTCTTCCCGTCTTCTCACTCTTACAAAAATCCGTTTCAGGGTCATCTCAAAATGTGCTATCGCTGTACGTTCATTTACCTAAATAGATCTAGAAGTATGGTCAAGGACGCACCTTATGCGCACCAGCCTAGATCAAGCCAGAATCTTAGTCTGATTACTGATGACTATGAAAGACGATAGTCCAATATTAGTTATCAAAGAGCGCTATTGTGATTTGCGAAAGCAGGAGCTCCACCTTCTGAAGCTTCTGCGGTGTGGAAGAGCAAGCGCTCACGGAGATATCTGCAGATGGAGATTATTGGCATTCTGCTTGGGCAGCAGGAAGACCTTATAAGGGAGATCACACTCTCATCAGTGTATTACAGAACAGGCAGGATTGGAGCTGCGTAAGGAAGCAGGAGATTTCGGCTGGGGACACTAATCGTAGGTCGTATAGTAAGGTTTAGGTACAGATATCCATGGGACTGGTTGAGAAGTAAGGGCGACGAGACTTTCTCCGCTCATACCTAGTAGAACATTACTGCTGGAACCAAGTCAGGAAAGCTGAGCCGTCAAAATGACAGAGGTGAGTTTTTCTGTGCTCGTAGCGATCATATAGTTCTGAAAGGAAGTCCCGGTGTTGCTGTCTGTCGCTCTTCTACAGGTCGCATCAGCTCCAAACGGCACTGCAGGACCGACTCCTGCTCCGGTTACCGGAGTGATCTACCCACCACCGTCAATCCGAGACGTTATCGACAAGACAGCCCAATTCGTGGCAGCACATGGCCGCAGTTTTGAGGAGAAGATTCGAGCAAACTTGGAGAATGAGCAGAATGCGAAGAAGTTTTCTTTTCTAAGGCTCAGTGATCCCTATCACGCTTACTATGAGCTCAAAATCCAGCAGCTCATCACCGGCGAGGACGGCCAGGAAGGTCCAGAAGAAGATAATAAAGCAGACGGAGCACCACCTGCTGCCCCAGCAGCAACCGTCAAACCAAAGCTTGATGATGCTGAGGTGTCCAAGGTACGAGGATCATAGTGCAATGTGATAAGCGATAATTCTTTAATCTATACTGAGCCTTTGATCCTTGGGCAGGAGGCCAAAGATGCGAAAGCGGTCACCGTAGCACGTGCTCCTGTAGCGTCCATAGCGGCAAGAGCGGCCAAGACCATGCCAAAGGAGCCTCCGCCTCCTGAAGAGTTCAAAATCTACCATCCGCAGCTCTCAGCTCTTGATAGCGACATTATAAAGCTTACCGCGCAGTATACAGCCGTTGGAGGGAGACAGTTTCTCTCTGGTTTAGCGGCAAGAGAACAGGTATACTGATGGACAGACATAACAGGCGACAAGGGTCGGAGCCACAATGAGAAAGAGGAGTTTTCCAAGAGTCAGGAGGACTTTTAAGCATAAATCTCTCTATGTCTCTCTCCCTTTTCTCTCTTTTCTTCTTCTCTCTCTCCCTCTGTCGCTTGCTCTAGTCTTTATCTGAACAAGCGCTGTTCACAAGGAAGGTTGACCTCACCTCTTCACTCTACATTTGACAGAGAAACCCTCAGTTTGACTTCTTGAAGCCTTCCCATGCGCTCTTTGGCTACTTCACCTCTCTGGTCGATACGTACACGAAGGTTCTATCAGCCAATGCTGCGCCTCAAGTTCGACAGCGCATAAAGCAGGTGAAGTGTCAGCAAACAAGCTCATTCTTACTTCCGGCTACTGGGCCTATCCCTATCTGCATTCTCTTTGAACAGCTGCCAAGACTAACCTCCTCGCGATGTAGGCGCAGGAGAACCGTTTGTCCGTGCTGGACAGGTGTTTACACAGGTTAGAATGGACACGAATGGAAGAAGAACGGAAAAAGGTCAGCCCTTGGTGCTCTCTCTCTCTTTCTTCCTCCATCTCTCGGTATGCTCTCCATATCTGCGCTGCTCTGCGGGGGCCAAGAAAACTATGAGATAGGGCTCACCGTGGACCCTCTTTTACACCCATAGGCGGCTCAAGCTCAGGAGGATGCAGACCGTATGGCCTTTCTTAGCGTCGACTGGCATGACTTCGTCGTCGTGGAGACCATAGACTTCAAGGATGCGGACGACCAGCCTGCAGCGCCCGGTACGTACTTTCAAGCCGGTGATAGCAAAAGAAAAAGGGATTATGGGAAGTGGCGAAAGAAGTTGATTGCCGTGGTAGTGTTATGATTGTAGCGCAGGCAAGAGAGAGACGAGGACGGGGGCTTGTCTCGAGGAAAGCTAACTTTGGTGACCTTACGCCTCCCACAGAAGCGAATGACATGGAGATGGAGATGGACATGGACGAGAGTGAAGAGGAGGAGGAGCCTGCAAAGCCCATCCCTGCCCATTATGAAGAGGAAGAGAACATTCGTATCGTCACAGACTACAAGCCCCAAGTGGGAGCCAACAAGCCTTCAGATGCCCCGCAGGTAGCGAACAATTCTAGTCGTTCGGCTCTCTCTCTCTCTTCTCTCTCACATGCAGTGTTTAGCTCTAGAATTCATCTCCGCTTCTCCGCCTTGAACAATTCGTCTACTCCTCAACGACTTGTCACTCAGCTCTCTTCCACCGAGTCCTGTCTTTCCTCTCAATCGTATATGCTGACCTCTGTCTCCGTCGTTGTTTCTCTCTTTCACTTTGTAACGCGCTGCTTCCTTCTCGCAGTATATGTTGGATCCTGCAGGCCGTCAGATCCCTCTTTCGGAGGTGGGAGAGCATATGCGTATCGAGTTGCTCGATCCTAAGTGGAGAGAAGAGGAGCAAAGACGGCGAGACAAGCAGAAAGAAACGTCATACGCTGCAGGCGAAGCTATTGCGCAGAACTTGCAGAGACTCGCCAAAAAGGTATCGCCTTAGTGACCCTAAAGAGAAGCGGTTCTGAGCGGAATTCTAGGAGAGACAATGAGGTTCCGACACCTTCCGTTCCCTTTTTGACGCCCCACAGAGAACAGATATCTTTGCAGCTCCAGAGGGAGAAGAGACTGCTCCTTCGGAACCGCAGAAAGAAAAGGTTAGCTTTTCCCTTATCTTAAAACTCAACCGCCTACAGTTCAAGCAATAGGACCTGTCCTCGTCAACCTTCATTAAAGTTTTGCAAGGAGTCTACTTTCTATAGCTCTAGCTCCTTGATGCACAAGCCCTATAAGGTTTGACTTCTGCTCTGATTTCCAGGTCACATGGGACGGCTTCAGCTCAAGCATCGCGGCAACCAAAGCTGCGGCGGCAGCGCAGAATACTGCCCAACCGAGAGAGGTTCGTCTGCGCCTCACGCCTCCCTTCGTATCCCTTCCTTCTTTGTTTCTCATTGCTCATGTTGGTTCTTTGATCCGTGGGAAGTAAAGCTTCAGAAGGCCATTAATTTAACTACGTGGGCAGGACTCACGGTCGAACATCGGCCCTTCAGCTCATCAGCAGGGAGGCCTATCTCAAGGAGCCTTGCCTACTCCCGCCCCTCCTTCCCAACAGCCACGGCCGCCCTACGGTCAAGGACCTCCTCAGCATCACCCGCCGCCGCAGCAGCATGGCGATCATCGAGGAGGACCGCCTGGCTTCATGGGAGGCCCCCCTGGTATGCACGGAGTCCTGGGCAATCCTTATATGCAGGTGAGACAAATGTGGCAGTGTTGTTGGTCTCCATATCGATGTTCCTGTCTTTTGTGAGGCCTCTTTCGCTCATTACACGGCTTTTCTATGTAGTCTCTTCCCCTCTTTTGTGCACCCTCTCAGCTTCTCTTCCCTCCTGTATCTTCCTGTTGGTGAGCTTGCCTCTGGCTTCTCGTGCTAACGTAAACATGTTGTCTACTTAGCGGGGTCCCCCAGGAATGGCTCCTGTGCCGCGGCCTCAGGTACGTACAATAGCTGGACAGCTGGGGCCTGCCTTCCTTCACCGTGCTCGTCTTCCTTGCTTGCTATGATGTTTCTCTCCTTCGTCTTAATTGTCCATCCTACTATTTCCTCTTTCTCCCTCTTTCTTTCTGGTGAAGGTTGTGTCGGTTTGTCGCTCTGTCTCATTCTTGCCTCTCCCTCTTGCCGTGAAGAGTAACGTCTGTTTGTCTGTTTATTCGTTAGATGCCAATGGGCATGATGGGCGGGCCAGGACACGGTCTCATGGGACCACCAGGAGGCCATCCAGGCGGCATGATGGGACCACCAGGCCGCGGGCCTCCGGGCGGCTTCATGGGTCCTCCGGGCGGCTTCATGGGTCCTCCAGGAGGCATGATGGGACCGCCTGGAGGCATGGGCATGGTCAGTCTACCAGCGCCTTTTGTTCATCACCTCCCAGACAGGAGGTGCTTACGTCAGCTTTCTCTCTCTCTCTCTTCTCTCTCTCTTTTTCTCTCTCTCTTCTTGTCATTCCATCCTTCTCCTTCGCAACTCAATGTAGGGCGGATTCAATGGTATGGGGCCTGGTGGTCAAGATGGTTTTGGAGAGCCATTTGCAAAGAGACAGAGGACAGATATGGGCACAATTCCAGAGGAAGAGTTTGCAGCAATGTTCAACGTAAGATTGCATCTTCCTCAGGTTCTACTCTAGCACATCCGCCTTTCTTCTACCATGTGGAACCATAGTCGGACGGTGGCTCAGGAAAATATGCTGAAGGTTCTCTATCTAGATATAGATATATAACCTTCTCTCTTTCTCTCTCTCTCTCCTGCGTTAGGGCCCAATAATGATCCGCGTCCGAGTACCTCTGGACAACAGCAACGCACAGTGGAATATGAACGGACAAATTTTAGAAGTGCCTGTCGAGGTGCGAAGTGCGGTGAAGGTTCTGAAGGAGAAGATCTCGGTAAGGAAGAGAACAAAAGCAAGAGAAACTGCAGAGATCGGCTAGCATCTTACAGGTTCTCCTCCTTGCTCCCTCTCTCTCTCTCTTGTAAATAGGAAAAGCTTGGCAATATGCCTGTCAACAAAATTCAGCTGAAGACAGAAGCCGGCTTTCTGAAGGTAAGCACAGCTCACTTTATAGTTTACAAATATAGATAGGAGCTCTAGGGATGGTGATATAGAGAAGGCAGGCAAGGCAACATATGCAAAAGACACAGGCAGCCAGACAGAGACAGGGAAGAGAATGAGGTTGCCCGCGAGATAAAGAGAGAGAGAGAGACAGAGATGAATAGTGGGAGACGCCAGGTGGCCAAAGAAGTCGAGGACAGTCCAAGGCGCATCTAAGCTTATAGAGGGCCAGCACGTTCCCAGTCAGTAACCAAAGCTTCTGTCGAGCAGGATGCGCAGACACTCGCCCAGCTGAACCTAGGCCAGGGCAGCTTTGTGGAGCTCTCGCTGAGAACAAGAGGAGGCGGCAAGCGATAGGTCTCATGGGGCTTCTTCATGTTCTTCTCATGGATTGTATGCACTAAATAAAACAAGGGACTGCAAGACTCTGTTTGGTCCTTGTTGCCAGGCACAAAGGTTTGCTGCCAACATTGCGAGGCTTCGATGAAGCGATGGCAAGCGGGCGAGAGGAGATGGGATGAGGACGATCGTTCTGAAGTACTAAATAGCACCTAAGTTCTCTTGACGCTCCAGAAGAAGCTCTGCGAGCGGTGCAAATGCATCGACAAGGGCACTGACTGCGGCAGAGACAGTAGAGGCTTGGTCCCTCTCCCAACCTTGAGTGAGATAGTCTGATACCACGCCAGTGATGGCACTTTCGGTGTCAGACCAGAGGAGGAGCAGCTCTTTCTGGTCTCGGGTTGAGAGGCTAGCGAGATTCTTTGCGTCGAGAGTATCCCGGAGCACTTCGCCCTGTTTACCTTCTAGTCCTTTGAGCTGCGCCGTTATCTCATGCTTTAGGAAGGATATGAAACTCTTCTTCAGTTGAGAGAGAAGTAGCGAGGTCGCCACCTTCTCCTTAGAGTTTTTGAGGTCTCCAAGACAGTCCGAGACGAGGCGTCTCAGTGAGCAATCGCATTGGTGGACCAGACTTTGGGCGTTGGCTTCACTGCTCTGATGTCTCTAAAGCGGGAGAGAGAGAGAGAAGGAGGGAGAAAGAGCATGGAGCGAGGGGTAAGAAAGATAGAATCTGAGAGGCCAGGCAAGGGGAGTCTCACTGCTTTGTGCTTGACCACGTCCATCTGTCGTCTGATGCTGAGAGCCTGGAGCTCTAGTGTAAGGAGCTTCTGGCTCAGAACTGTCCTAGACAGAAGGTGCTCCCAAAGCTCCTTTACCCAGTTCCTGAAGGCAAAGCAAGTTAGGAAGTGTGAGAAATATGCATTAACCTCTGTGTACCTCTCTCTGTCTCTGTCTCTCTCAAGCACACAGACACTCTCTATTTCCAGAGCGCACACTCTCTCTCGTCTTCGCTGGCTCTGGGATTGCTCTCTATCTGCGCTCTCTCTCTCTCTCTCTCTCCCTCTATCTGCGCCTGCATTGTCCTTCTCTCTGCGCTTTCTGTCTCCTCTCTCTCTCTCTGCGCTTTCTGTCTCCGTCTCTCTCTCTCTGCGCTTTTCTCTCTCTGTTCTCTCCTGCTCTATCTTGTCCCTTCCACAATTCTCCTCGAATGGCATCATACCTCTTGTTCTCTTCTAGTGACGCCTCTCTCATGCAGTTCCATGTCTCTGTGAGCTCCGAGAGCGTGAACGTGTTTTGCTCCCACCTGAACCTCTCTCCGTCTGGCGCTTGTAAACGCCCGGACATCCTTTCTAAGACAATGTTAGGAATCCTTGCCTGGCGTGCTCTCTCTCCATTTCTCTGCATGCAGGTCCGGAGAGGAGTATCCACATAGATCTGCAGGAACCCACAGCGCGCTAAAGCAAGAAGGAAAGGCCAAAAAGCCATCAGAATTGGAGCCAGAGTTGGGCGGGCGCAGAGACCATTATTATGGAAACGGAGGCAGCTAACGAGGGAGAACGTAAAATAAGATCCGTCCCTGCCTGAGTATCAAGCGAGGAGAGGGAGGAGAGAAGAGAGAGAGAGAAAGAGAGAAGAGAGAGACAAGAGAGAGAGGGGAGAAAGGAAAGGAAGAGAGAAGAGGGAGAGAAAGAGAGGATGTGACCTAGACAGAAAGAGGGCAGAAAAAGAGTGAGAGTGTGAGAGAAAGAGACGGAGACCGCGAGAGTTGGTCACGTCGTCTTACCGTCAAAGGCCATCCTATATACCGCCTGCCTCATACTTCTATAGTACATATTGTCGTCCACTAGCACCAACCGAGCATACAGTCTCGACGGGTCACTCTCCTTCTTCTCTTCACCGCTAACATGAAGCTGCCGCCTGCAATGGTAGAAACCAAGAGGAAGGCAGAAAGTGAGAGAGAGAGGACGAGAGACCGAAAGAGATGGGGAGAGAGAGCGAAAGAGAGAAGGAGATGGGGAGAGAGAGCGAAAGAGAGAAGGAGAGCAACAGAGAGCGAAAGAGAGAGAGAGAGAGAGAGAACTAATGAGCATGAACTCAAAGGAAGGGAACGAGGAGAGACAAGCGGAATGCGATAGAGAGAGACCAATCCCAGAATTGCTTCAAGGGCTCATGCCTCAAAGCCGGAATTCGAACAAGTCCTGGGAGAAGACGGGGCTCACTGTTGCTCCTGAAGTAGTTTACAGAGTTCTTCAAGGCCTATCCTTCGCTGCTGGTGCCAAACTTCTATGACGGAAGCTTTAGCGTTTGGAGGCTGTCCATCAACACTCTGCTCTTTCTCATGGTCAGGAGTGTGGGTCGAGACTGTGATATCATCGAAGCACAGATGGTTCACTGATAGCACCTCGACCTCTCTCACTGCAGCCACATCCTCTCCAGCTTCCTCTGTCGCCTCCTGAGTGCGAGCTCGGGAGAGCCAGCCAGCCCTAAAGCCCTCAAGCACCTGCTTGCAGAGAGTGCTCTTCCCTGCAGCTGGCAGACCCACCAACAGCACAACACAGGTAAACACCGCCATAGTGCTCAACAGAAGGTCGAGATTCACTGTCGCTGATCCCCCTACCCGCAGGCATGGAATGCCTTGAGCAGCTAGAGGCCATACGCTGAGTGTCTGCAGCTCTCAGACAGAGACTGAGACAGAGACTGAGACTGATGAGAGCATCCAAAGGGCAATAGAAAAATAGGTGCCGCCAACACTTGAAAGGATGCGATGATGATGAACTACCAGCAAAAACTACCAAAGATGGACAGAAATTGATAATCTAACATTGGGGTTATTTCATATAGTTCGCTAAGCTTTTACTCCTGTCGGTGATAACTAGATCCTACGATCTCCAGTTCAGAACCGAGAACTGTGGATAAAATCTTCATGGATTTCTGAAGATCAGAAGAAGAGACTTCTCATTGCCTCAGACTTCTGCACTTCTGCAGCTTTGCCAAGCTAACACATTGTCTTCTCCATGATCTTGTCTTTCTTCTGGATCAGATCTCTGCCTGGGTTAGTTAGAGCTTACCTCCAGCCCTTTGCCTTGAAGATTTGTGCGCCTGAAGCATGCCATCTCTGAACTTTATTTGAAGGCCTTGGTGGGTTACACTGCTCAGTTTTATCTTGACGGACAGGTGGAGCCGATACAGCTCTCGTTGGTAGGCAGGATGCGGATTATTGTTGCCGGAGGAGGGATCTCGGGTCTCTCCTTCGCGTGGTTCCTACGGTACCCTCTCTGTCTCTTTTCGTCCAATCGTTGGCTCTCTTCCTCACTTCGCTCTTGCTATTGGACCTCCTATCGCGCTGGTGGTACCGCAGGAAAGCGGTAGGAAATGCAGCCTCGATCACTATCCTGGAGTCAGGAAAGCGAGTGGGAGGATGGCTGAAGACAGAGGGAAGGGAGGAACACGGTTTGGTACTAGAGCGAGGTCCGAGGAGCTTCAGGTGGGAATCACCGTTGTTCTGCTGGACGTCGGGACCAGCCGGTCTCCATCTATCCTTCTTCTCCGTTCATGCTTAGAATCTCTTTTTGCGGTTTGCTTGATATTCACTCTCTCTCTCTCTTTCTCTCTCTCTCTCTCTCTCTCTTCTCTTTCTGTTTTTCTCTCTCTCTCCTCTTCACTTCTTTCTCTCCCCTGCTTGACCTCATGAGCTACGGATGCCTTTGTTATCAATCAGGCCTCGAGGCAGCGGCATGGAGACCTTGAAGCTCATAGAAGAGTTAGGACTGCAGGTCAGAAAAGTCACTGCAGAAACCAACCAATGATACTTCCAAGGCACCTGCAGTCCGCTCAGTCGCTCTTCCGCACCTCCGATTGAGCACTCTTCCCTGTCGTCTTCAGTGCTCTCTGGTCTTCTTCTTCAGGGACCCCGATGGGCCCTTGCTCTGGCCGTATCGCTCTTTCTCTCTCTCTCTCTCTCTCTC
>FLMG01004342.1:0-15023 GCA_900088475.1 Hyphochytrium catenoides
GCGCTTAGGGTTTCGTGCCCGACTGACCAGCCTCTTAATGGCCGCAGCTAGCTCATTATAAGTGTTTAGGTCCGCCACCCGTTCGATATACGACGAAAGTGCGTTTCGATCCGCCTCGTTAAGGTCCTCAATCAAAGCTCTGTCAGGGTTTGCCAGTCCACGGAAAGAATATCGGGGATCGCCACAAGCCTTTCTGTCGACAGTGCAAAGGCTATCACCTGATTGGTCGACATTTTCGTCCGCGTGAATCAAGAGAGGACTCGCCTGCTTCGCTAAGACACGATCGCGGGAGACAAGTGCAGAATGTTCTCACCAGGGCCGGCGGCCATTACGGACCTGGGGACAAAGGTGGTGATCTCAGCCAAATCGAGTGCTTCAATTGTCGCAAGTTAGGACACATGCAAGCCCAATGCCCGCGCCAAAAGGGCGATGGTAAGAAGCAGAAGAAACAACGATACACCGACTGGCGCAAGAAGCGCGTCAGGTTTACAAAGTATCACGACGAGGATGGAAGCAGCGTGGATGGTTCTAAATCTAGCGACTTTGAAGACCAAGACGAGGGTGCGGCGAAGCGCAGACGTACCTGTAAGAAAACACACGCTAAGAACGGACCGCAGCAAACGGCCACAGGGACTCTGGTCAGCGGAGAACGAGATGGGTTCAAAGTGCTCATTGAACTGACACCGCGGCTAATGTGTCACTAGTAAGCAGGAGATGGCTAGAAAGACAGCCAGCGGAATTGCAGAAGCAATGGCGCGGGGGTAGCGTAACCCTCTACGACGCGCAAGGCCAACCATCAATGAAGATAAGCGGTTCCCTTCTCGCCACACTATGTGTGGGCAAGCAAATACTGAGACATAGATTCCTCGTGCTGAAGGGCTTACAGCCAGATGTGCTCTTGGGAACCGACGCATTTCAAGTAGTAGCTATGACGTTTATGCTAGGCAAAGGCGACAGTGAGCTAGGAACAACTGTACGACTCACAACCGCAGAAGCAAAGACGCCTTCCTTCGATCAGCAGCTGGAAAGCAAAATCAGCCATCTCGCCGAAGAGAAAGAGAAGGAAGGATGGAGGACGGTACTCACCTCCTTTCGAGACGCCTTCTGGATAGAGGGAGACGAGCTAGGATTTTCAAAGAGAAGACCTTCGACGTACCATACGACACCAGCCTCCCGGCTGAGGGCCCTTGCCTGTTCGACAAAGACTGAATGCAAAAATGAGAAGCCACGTCGAGGCGCACGTCAGAGAGATGGTCAGACTAAAGATCATTGAACCTACCACCGCACCAATGATGGTCTCCCCCTTTCTCCTGGTCGTCAAAGCTAACGGCAGCTACCGTGCCGTGACGGACTTTCGGAAGCCCAATTTGCGGTTCGGGAAATATCCCTATTTAATCCCTCACCAAAGCACGCTCTTAGAAGCACCACACGGTGCTACACGAATCACTACCCTGGATATGGCTCAAGGATTCCACCAAGTGGGCATCTCGCCGTCGCTATCCCAAGTCTTCAGCTTTGCTACAGACAGTAGTGTATATGCATATACACTCTTGCCTATGGGAGCTAAAATTAGTCCCAACATCTTCCAAGAAGTCATGGATTACGCGCTAGGAGACCTTCGATATCAGTTCGTGGTGGTTTACATCGACGATGTACTGTTGTACTCTAAAGCTGAAGAGGACCATCTTGGCCACGTCAAAGAAGTCTTGGAAAGAATCAGGGAGAATCAAGCTAAAGCTTGATCAGTGTCACTTCAACCTACCTCAGGTAGATTTTCTGGGGCACACCCTGAGTGTTAGAGGCATCACGCCATTACAAAGCAAGGTAGCTGCTATCGCTACGAGACCAAGGCCTACCAAGGTGAAGGAAGTTAGAAGCTTTCTCGGCATGATGAACTATTGTCGGGCCTTCATACCGCAGTTTGCCCAGAGAGCCAGGCCCTTAGTAGCTCTCACCAGGAAGAATGCTCGATTCGTTTGGACCAAGGCATGCGAGGATGCCTTTGAAGGATTAAAGAAATGTCTTACTACGGAGCCCGTGATGCTCGCCACCCCTGACTTCGATAAGCCATTCGTGCTCTATACCGACGGGTCAACAAGAGCAATCGGGGCGATACTGGCCCAAAGGGATGCGGAAGGAAATGAGAGAGTGGTGCAATACCTCTCTAAAGAGATCTCTTCCCCCAAATATCCTAAGGAGCCCCATTATTTCGAAGGCTATGCGATATACTGGGCTATAAGAAGCTAAGACCATACCTCCTTGGCACGAGGTTCACGGTCGTGACCGATCACAAGCCCCTGACTGCGTTGAAGGCTACGAAAGAGCCTACAGGCCGCAAAGCGAAGTGGATTGCCTACCTCCTTGAGTACGATTTCGAGATTGTGTACCGTCCAGGGGAAAGACCACGCAAATGTGGATGGACTTACTCGTTACCCAGACGCTGGGCCTAGCGACAAGAGGAAGACTGTCAAGGCCACTATGACAGCTCACACTCCAACCGACTTGCGAGCGTCGGTCGAGGAAGGACAACGGGAAGACCCCGAGGTCCGAGGTCTAATAGCCCTAGTGAGGGAGAGTCCCAAGTTTCAGAAGGAGTATATTCTACGTGATGGTATCCTGTACCAAGCGAAGATGGTAGATGGCCACATCGTCCATAGATCGGTAGTGCCACAGAGCCTACGGCAGACAATCTTAGAAGCTAGTCACGATGACGTCCTAACGGGTTCACATATGGGGTCCAACCGCATGCACGACTTATTACCCTACGCTCTTATTGGCCTGCTATGCACAAAACCATCATCGAATACGTGAGGAGATGTCGCACTTGTCAGCGTCACCCGCCGCAGTCTTTGGCAGAGGACAGAACCCGTCGCTTCGCGGTTTTCCCTACCGCACCTATGGTCGTGGTTGTTGTTGACGGACTGGTCCTTTCCTGATCAGCAAGAAAGGCAATCGTTACGTGATTGTTGTCTACTGTGCCTTCTCTGGTTGGGTTGAAGCCTTCCCATGCCAGTCTCTGGACTCTGCAGAAATAGCTACGCGACTCTACCGGGAATTCTTTTGTCGGTACCTTTGTCCACAGTACTTGGTGACAGATGGCGCTAATACTTCAACAGCGAACTCTTGAAGGAGCTTTACAAGCTACTACTTAAGATCCGCCATCATACTGGGTCACCTTATACGCATGGCTCGACTGCCAGTGTGGAGAGGTTTATCAGGACGCTTGAGGGTATGATAGCCAAGTATGTGAGCGAGGACCAGTCGGACTGGGACGAGAGATTAGAAGCTCACCCTGCAGCTTATCGCATCTTTATCAACGCGGATACCGGGTTTTCGCCCTACTACTTATGGCATGGTCGAGAACCGCAAACAAAGATGGATTTGCTCTTGCCAGGACTAGACGGAGAGAAGAAGTTCCGTACTGCCTCAAGCTTCACGAGACATCTGTGTGGCCATTTCAGACGAGAGCTCCTGGAAGCACAGAAAAGAAAAGCTTTAGCAAGACAACATTCTTGGGCTAACTCTGTATCCTCTTCCATCCCCTACAGGCAGGTTGGGCGCCCCCACAACTCAAAGTTGGAGACAAGGTGTATCGCTACTATCCGCGTGTACGGAAAGGGTTGAGCAAGAAGCTTTCGGCCAAGTGGGAAGGACCTTTGACGATCGTCGCACAGCGAGGCCCTCGTTCGTATGAGCTAGAAAAGGTACCAATGAATAAGAAGGGTCGACCTGTTAGGAAGAGAGTCTTTGCACACAGGCGCTACTTGAAGCTAGCTGTAGGAGGAGAAGACCATCAAGACGAGGCCGGAGGTATCACTGCTGTGTCTTCTACTTTGCAGTGATGATCGAATTCTCTTGGAGGCGATGCTTGGAGTAGCACTTCTTTAACTGTCGTCAGCTTGGTTCTGCTACTTGTCTGTCTCCTAGTTCTTTGCTCTACCGAAGCGCTGACTGGTCAGTGAAGCTCATTGGTTTTTCCCTCTGGTGGATAAGATTGTTTTTCCATTGAGTTGAGACCCTGCGCTAAGGATCTTTCAGTTGGTCCTGTCTTAGTGAAGCTCTTCTAGAGCTTGAGGGGGAGGGCATGTTACAGAGCTCAGAGGTACCAGGAACATTATCAGACGTGACCTCTGCCTCTGGTACTGTAGTTAGGCATAACTATAGGAATCCTAAGCCCTAGATAAATAATGTCAGTGACCAATTTCCACCGGATACACAAGTCGATTCTGTGGTGCCCACTACGTTCCTCCACTGTAACACTCAGACACTTCCAAAAGAAGAAGCAGCTAGCAGAGCATCGTGGAGGACCGCCGCTGAGCGGACGCTGCTTGCCAATTTCTCCTTCTTCTTACTTCTTGCTGCTGCTCTTTCAGCAGCTTTGCTGCACCTTTCTGGAGCTCTGGTGAGATATTGAAGAGGAGGGTTGGTTCCCGCCGCCTTGGGACACTAAGCCGCTGCTATTATTATAGTTATAGCCTGCTACAGTCCGAGTAAACTGTCTGTTCCGCTCATCCATAATCTACAAAACAAAATAAACTTGCTGATATAAAGTATTGGTTACGCGACTCTATAGTTAATACCCTGCTACCGTAAAGTATGGGTTATCTGGGAACTTTCGCCCCCTGACATTTTCGCCTTTTTCTGGGAACAGCCACAGCGGAAATATCGAAGAGGATTTATTAGGGGGCGGGGGGGGAGGCGGCGGCGCAGCAGCAGGCGCAAACAGGCAGCAAGAGGCCTCTTCTCTTTCTAACTTGGGCCCAGTCATCTACGACGGTGACAAAGACGAAGCGGAGCACTGCTGCAACTGTAGTTCTACTACAAGTACAAGGACGATACAGTTTTACGCAGTCCAACGTTCTGCAGTACAATTTCACAGTATATTCCGCTTACATAAAGTTAAACGCAAGCTATTCCCGATCCGGTGGAATGTGTTCACGAAAATTCGTCTCCAGCACTCTTTGGAGGAGGGGATCCAGGTGTCGAACGAAGGGTCAGTCTGGGAGGGAGGCTCTTCCATTTCCTGGCACCTCCCTCTCCTTCTCCTTCTCCTTCCAAGGGAGGAGGGAGGAAGGAGGAGGAGAAGTACTAGACCATCAGCCCGAACATCAGAGGAGAACCTATGTACCTTCAGGACTCCAAACGCGGCCGTACACACTTCATTCTCCTATACATCTTCCCCTCCTTCCTCTTCCTTCTTTTACCTTTCTGCTGAACTGTCCTCGCCGTCGCCGCACCACAACCTGAACTCCTAATTAGCATCCTTGTAGTATGCCAGCCCTCTCTCATTCATAATCTGGAACGCTGAAGTAGGAAGACGGCGGCGTGTGCTCGACTCGTTCAATCTTTCATGCACCGGCTGTTAGTGTCTCTTAGGCCTCGGAAAGACGCTAACAGATGCGGGTCAACTTCTGAACAAGCCTCTTCACCCTGCCAACCCAACGCGAACGAGTTGGCAACCACTTGTCATGGAACAAGATCCCTTGTCCCGTGTTGCTGCGTCGGAAATCGCGGATGCGAGCGGCTGCCTAATGTTTGAGGGTAAGGAGCATGTGGATCAGCCGAGGAATACACCGCCTCCATCCCTTAAAAGCACGGCTACACAGACGACGGGAGAGTCAGGCTACGAGGAAGAGCCGCAAAATGGTACTGGTCCGCGCCAGCAGCCATTGAGTTACACCTATCGTGCCATTCCTTACCCTAAGGACATACCCGTCGGTTTTCATCCCGACAATGATGCCAACGAGTTGGTGGAGCCTTCCTCCTTTTCCCCTTCCACAGACCTCGACTTTCGGCCGCCAGATGAGATAGTAAATCTTAGGTTTCAGCGCATGTCCCTGGCTGATCGAGATTGGGATGACCCGCGATTTGAAGAAGAGCTCTCAACTTTCCTAAGGCCAGGGTTGGCCTTCACCTCGCCCTTTCGACTACTGTCAGGTGAAGGCTTAGATAGGCTGCGGCGAATCATCCTGCACCATAGCGCGAATAAATCGATAATCAACAAGAAGACGAGCAGACAGGCTTGGTGCATCAGAGGACTAGGCTATGCCTCGCCATACATTCGGCAAGTACCGTAGCCATCAACTATTGTGACAAAGGGAAGAATACGTGACTAATGCGGTCGTTCCTCTCCGGTCTCTCCTATACCTTTCCCACTACGCACCTCTCCCACTACGTACCAAACAGGGATATGAATGAAAGCACCTTTATACGCGAGATCTGTAGCAAACTGTCCGGTGAAAAGCTGTGCCCCCACAGCTTAGTGACGAACTATTCGCATGTCAACATTGGGAACACAGGAGGGAATCGGCCCGTGGACCAGTGGCATCGCGATTCCGTTGACTATGTACTTGTCATCCTGGTTAGTGAGCCTGCAGGAATGCGTGGCGGTGAGCTGGAGGTAATTGCCAGGGAAGGGGAAAACGCGGAAAAAGTACTGGCGGAAGGAAGCACCGCAGCGGAGGATATTTTAAGAGTCGAGTTCCCCGCCGCCGGGTACGGGATATTAATGCAAGGTAGGACCTCGAAACTGTCTACAGTCACTGCACCACCGGCCAGATTCGAGCTGACCCACTGAACGCCAGGTTCAGAGATCTATCATCAAGTGAAGCCCGTCCTCGAGGCGCAGTATGGACCTCGAATATCCGTTATTAACTCTTACATGTCCCGTGACGTATTCAAGGCAGACAGGACGCGGTACGCTACTTTCAGGGATGGAGACCCTCACTTTGTTGCGCCACTAGAGTACGCACGCCACCGCGCTTGGCGTGTACAAGGACAGCTTGATTTTATTCTGAACGAGATCAAGTACGACCATCCTGACGGCAAAGAAAGGGAGGATAGGGGCAAGAAGCTCTCTCTGAGAGTGTTGGAGCAAGCCATACAGGAATTGGTCGAGACCCACGCCTTGCTCTCAGAAACAAAAGAGGACGCGTTGGGTTATTTTGATTCGGCAATGAAGAGCTTCAGGAAGGATAAGGGAGGGGTGACACCTAAGTGATAGGATCGCTTAGGACTCGTTAGGTAGTGCTTTTCGTTATTCCTTAGGTCCAAGACTTTAGGCGGTCTCAGTTCTAGACATCAATGCTCAGAGGAAAGTTGGAGAGAGCACTTAGTTGTTGCTTTTTTTCTTGAGAGAGCCTATTTCCTTCCAATCTAAGCGCAATCAGCGATTGTCCTGGGCCACTATCCAGGTCTGGTGCCTGGCTCCTGTCTCTTTGGCACTGCGACAGCAAGGTGATCATTGGCTCCACGCCTTCATCATCAATGTTGTTATCGGCCGCAGAAAGCTCGGTCAGCCTTGAACTTGATGCCACGAGCTCTGCCAATCTGTGTGCTCCATAGTTGCAGATGTTATTGCCGCTGATGTTCAAGGCACGGAGGGCGGGATGTGCGCTCAACGCTCGCAAGAGAGACTTTGCACCGTCGGGGTTGAGCTTGTTGTAAGCCACATCCAGCAGGGTCAGCCTTGTGTTGTTTCTCAGCGACTTATGTACCGCCACTGCAGCCTCAGCAGTTATGCCGATCCTTTCTAAAGCTAGTGCCTCTAAAGCCGGCACGTCCCGAAGTAATTGATTCAACGACGAGAAGAAACCGTCTTCCCCGTCCGCCACTGTTGGTGCAAGTGAAGAGGCCAGAGATAGTTGATAAGTATTGTTCGCGGCCACAACGACGGGTGGACCATTTTCCTCGTGCCCGGAGAGATTCAAGCGTTTGATTATGCATTTATTGCCTACAAGTGCACCCACGAAAGCGGCGAAGCCGCCCTTCGAAAGGGAATGTCCTTCCAAATCGAGTTCCGTAAGGGCACAATGGGTCCTCACAGTCCTCCCGAACTCTTCAATTGCTTGTGCGTCATCCCGCACAGTATTGGCGCGTAAATTTAGGCTCCGTAGCGTGGAGTTGACGCGGAGCCCCTCAGCAATCCTTCCAAGGCCAACCGCAGAGATATGATTTCCTCGAACGTCCAATGCCGTGAGACTGGAATTTTTTGCTAGTAGCAGGCCAAGGTATCTAGCGCCGTCATCGTAGAGATCATCCCAAGAGAGCTGGAGGAACTCTAGACTCCGGCACTCAACCAGGTTCTCCACTATGTGCTGGAGAGAGAGACCCAGACGGCAGCTCTCGAGCTTCAGACCCTTCAATGTTCGAGTCTGTGCTAGCACACGGCCCAGAGCGTGTACCGCCTCCAGTCCAAGAGGAACCCCGCTTAGATTTAGTTCCGTGGCCCTCGTAAGTTCCAGTCTTGCTGCGAGGAAGACGATCTCAAACTGCTCCAGGTCTGGAGAAAGAGAGAGGTCGCAGCAACCTTCTTGGACACATGCGTCAATGCTCAGTCCGTTGAGTACCTTACAGCGCGCGTTGAACTTCATCAATGCAGTGATCACCACCCGGTCTACCTCCTCCAATGTCTCGTCTCTGAAATCCAGCTCCGTCACCTTTGGCTCCAAGCCTAGGCACTCTCGCACAGGAATCAGAAACTGACTCGATATACCAAGGAGACGGATCGATGTGTTAGATCCGAGAATGGCGGCCACTTCCTCTCCAAACCAACAATGGTCGACCTGTTGATTAGAGTGCAAGAGCACCTTTCTGCAAGTGGATTGGGCCTGACACACCCGGAGAAGTTTCAGTAGAGCAGTGGCGGAGAGATAGTTCTCCGAGATGTCAAAAGTCTGTAAATAGCGATTGCTCTCGATTAGGCCAATCAAGCAATTCATCTCCTCGTCTAACCAGTTCTGGCCTGACAGCTCCAGAAGTCGCATTGTTGAAAGCCGTCGCAAGTACAGAGTTCGCTCCGTTAACCCCAGAGAGAGCTGGAGGAGCTCTAGAGAGCCCTTGAGTCCAATAATCCCCCGATGATAGCATGCCTTCAACACTGAAGCCATAGCTTCCGCCTGTGAGGCTGTGACAGCTTGATTAGCCCGAGGCACATGTCCGGGTGAGACAGCTGAGTTGGGCACCACCCTGCTCGTACTTTGACGCCGGGTTGTTATGGGTGTCGGGGCTCTTTTTAACCAGACGCCTGAGCTCCTCCTGTGCGCCAGTCCACTAGCCCTTCGAGGGCCAGAACCTACTGCAGGAGGCAGGACAGAGTAGTTCTTAAGGTCAGCAGTCTGGGTGCCGTCAGCAAGAGTCTGATTGTCTATCTCGCTCTGCACTCCTGCATACTGTGGGGATTTTAGAGGCAATGGATCCTTCGCGATGAGGCCGAACGCGGAGCCTCGAAGCTCCCCTCCAGAACGGCTCTGGGAGCTGGTTCTATCTCTAGCATGAATTGATTCCTCAGTATTGAGGGCGAAGTCCAGCCAATGGATATGTGTCCTGATTGTGACTGAAGAATCCATGCTTCTGCAAAGTCCTCCTAGGGCGGCAAGCACCCCGTCCCAGCCCAGGGAGCAGCTTCGTGCTTTGAGAGCGGTGAGAGTGGGGCTGCGGGATAGGACAGAGGCAAGCCCTAGCCCGCCTTGGCTTCCCAGGGGGTTAGCAGACAGATCAAGATGGATTATCCCGCCGGCGGTAACATCAACTAGATGCTCCAGACCGGTCGCGCTGATTGCGTTGCGAGCAAGATTCAGGTAGGTTAGGCTGGGGACTTGTCGTAAGGATTCGTGGATGATCTGAACTCCATCGTCCCCTAGGTTGTGGCCGCTGATGTCGAGTGAGGTCAGTGTCGGAGCAAGAGCCAGTGCCTTTAACAGGACGTGAATTGCCTCAGCCTTCAGTCTGGAACTTCCCTCGGCCGCAATATTTATAGCGCACAACCTAGCGGAGGTGCTGGCTATGAGATCAGCCAGCAGGGAGCACTTGGTGGAGCCAAGCTTCCTATACGTATGACGAGACAAGAGTTCAGAAGGTAAAGAGCGGCCCAGCCAGCAAGCAACCTAGGAGCACCTCACCAGTGTCTCAGGTCCATGGGGGCGTTGTTCTGGCTCAACATCTGTTCCAGCTGCTGCAGTCTCTGAGGTCCAATTACCATAGAGCCTCTGAGCCTCTGGCCCAAAGTCAGCCGCTTGGCCCTCGGAACCTCCAAAATCGCCGCAGATCCTTCTTCCATCCTTCTCTTGGCTGCTACTAGGTTTTAGCAGGGTCCAGCGCTCAAGACGACACCCTTGTTACACTTCCCTCTCCACGCGCAGCCGAAGCTAGCCAACGACAAAGAAGGCTGCGCATTTCTGAGACGTAGACATCGAGCTAAGCTGCAGCAGGTTATGGAAGGATCAGTGAAAGAGCCAGATCCTAGTGATGGTTCGGGACGACGTGTCGGCCAGATGCTGCAGCTGCTTGGATATCCTACCTCTACTTGTAGATGTTAAGAAAGCTGTGTTGGAAGTGATGGAAGCCGTAGTATTCGTCCACACTCGACACCTAAGAGTTCGTGACTAAGAGGATAAGATGAGTTGATGCGCGTGTTGAGGTACAGGGGGGAGAGAGAGAGACAGAGAGAGAGGGAGCAAGGAGGGAAAGAGAGGGTGAGGTAAAGGTAAGAGTATTATTAAGGGAAAGGGGGATGTATGAGAAGGCAGGAGAGAGGCGAGCCCGGTGCGAGATGGTTCGAGAGAAGCCAGAAAGAGAGAGGCGTTCCTATGCTATGCCCCAAGTTAAGAAAGAGGGCCCAGTGAAGGAGAAGGAAGAGAAGAGATGAGGGGAGACAGAACGTGCGAGGTGAGAGGAGGAAGAGAGGCGCGCATCCATCCGCTGTCTCCTCCCTCTCTCTCCTCGTCTCCATCCTTCATAATGAGAACACCCAGGAAAAGCCGTTACTCTCTCCGTCCGGTTATCATCTTTCAGTTATCACAGGTGGTGAAGTGGCGTTATTCAACTCCAGATTCTGGAGGATGATGGGGCAGGATTGTAGGGCAGGGGCCTGATAGATATGACTGTGTGAGAGACAGAGTCGATCGAAGATGGTATGGAGTTATCGTAGTTACTAGAAGAACGTGCAAGACAGATGAAGTAAGAGAGGCCTTCTGAATCAGAGTCAGAGGAGAGGATGATGAAGAGAAACATGTACTTAAGCACAGCCGGGAAACGAGACAGATTCCGTTGCCCGAGAGAGGAGACTGGTAGAGGAATGTGGCACACTAGATGAGGGAAGTTAAAAATAAAATCAGGCTGCCCACCATGCGAGAACTGTCACGCTCTGCTCTCCTGCTCTTCCCCTCGCTCCCTTGGGATCAGAGAGGAAGGGCACCGTCCCTGGCGCAACAGAGCTGCCGCGCTCTGCTACACCTCGACCTCTTCTTCCCCTCGCCCCTTGGCCAAGCTCCCGAGCTTCAGCTCTCTACCACCTTCTTCCTCATCACCTTCACCCTCCTTTGTCCTGCTTCCCTATGTGCTCCTGGCTTCCCTCTGGCACCACTTCGTCAATGGGAAGCTGTGAAGCAGAGACAAGAAGCGCTCTGATTGTAATACACGGCTAGCACCATTGGCCGCTGTGATACATTCCTAACCCCGGTCCCGGGGAGCAATCAGCTATACTGGTTCGTTGGTGTAAGGGAGAAGCTATCCTCTATCTTCAATAACCTCGTAGTAGAGCCACACGACCTTTTGGGCAGCACAGATAAGACGCGGGAGCATGTCGTTGGCCCGCCCTGACTAAAGGGCAGACTGGTCTGAAGTAAGACCAAGGGTCCCTTGCCAAGCTGTGATCCTCCTTGCCTTTGAGCCAGGAGTGCAGCGCCGTGAAATGTCGAAGCTTCGACGCGCCATTTCAACAGTCTCAGAGCTGCGACAGCTCCCTTACCGCAAGAGTTCGACAGACAGCAACGATCCGGCCGGCAGCAGGAGCCGAGGCAGCAGCTCCGGCAGCGCTTGCAGCCTCCGTAGCAGTGGTGGTTCCGGGGAGGTGGATGGCGAGGACTCTCCTGTATTTCTCGATGAGGAATGGGGGACGCTTAGCAGTTCTTTCTCCGGCGGCCGCCCGGGAGTCTTGCTGAGTCCATCCAGTAAACACCAAAGCACAATGAGGATTTACTCGCCCGGCTCGGCGGCACTCTCAGCAGAGAAAGTCTGGGTCTCATCCCCGATGGGCTCGGACCAAGGACGCGGGACTTGGAGCCGCTGCTGCAAGGCTCATGAGTCCCACACCGGGCGACCGGGTAGTGGAAGCTGCGCGGTGTGCTCATATTGCCCTTCAGATGACGATTCCGACCGCATTCAAGCCTTTCTGATTAGCATCAAGCGCGGGAACACGACATGGTACGAGCTCAGAGTCATTCACAGCGGGAAGACTGTGGTCGTATTGCGCCGCTATTCAGAGTTTCGGGAGTTCTACCACCGACTGCTGGAGCTGCCTCCCGTGGATACCTCCAAGTCAAAGGTTTGTGAGGGCTGTTTCAAGTTCATCAATGAAGTCACTGCTACCTTTCCGCGGCGACGAGTCTTTAGCTCTCAGTCAAGCTCCTCTCTTGACGAGCGCGCAAAGGAATTTAATGAGTTTCTGGACCGGGCCAATCGTTTCGTCAACCTACACGCCCCCGCCTGCCTCAGTGAGATGAGCGATAGCATCCGCGCTCTGTATTTTGAGTTTTTGGGAGTCTGTACACCCGCCGATGAAGTGGCTTCAATACAGCGGCCGCGGCTGCTCAGTAGTAGCCACGCCTTTATGAACTCTCCGGATGTGAAGAAGCAATTGACCATGACTCTAGCACGGAAGCTCTCACTCTCTGTGCTCAGCCTCTCCCCACGGTCAACGCCGAACTCCCGCAACTCTTCACCGCGGAGCCAGCGGTCGGGTTCGTGGGGAGTGTCGGCTTAAATGTGCTTGCTTGTATTGTGCAATGTACTGTCTTAGCTTAGCCGTCATCAAAAATAGTCTAAGTTGTTTTCGCTTTTGAAAGTGTGCCGTAAACTCGGCTGCTCAGCCTTTCCGAGCCCTAGCCCACCTCGTCCTCCCGGCCATGCCCCTTACACTGCAAGGTTGCCTCAGACTGTCTCCTTCTAATCCTCCCTGCGAATGAGTTGATTCGCCCCGCTAGCTCCCGTTAGTTCTAATAGACCACTACATTACACGGTTGACTTTCCAATTCATCTGCCTCACAAAAGAACATTTCAACTTCTGGTGGTTGCTAAGAAACCGCAGCGGCTGAATCCAAGTCCCAGGCATCACCGGTGCTTCTATATTGGCAGGCATCTATCTAGTACGATGGCGTGTCAGCGACGAGGTGCAGCCTAGAGGAGGTTACGGCTTATGACGCTCTCCTCAGCTGGTGTCCATTCCTTGCTAAAGGTGACGTGACCAAAAATGTTGCGCTTCGGGACCCATTTTTCCCTCCAGGGCACTGTGCCTGAAGTCTGAAATGTTTGGGAGTGTCATGAGCCGCCACCGATGCAATTGGTGTAGTGGAGCTATAGAGACAAGAGAAGCAAAGCTTCCAACAAGGTGCTAACGCCGGTGAACAGGTTTGGGCAACCGATAAACAGAAATCAGCAATCTGAAGAAAACAGGCAGATATTAAGAAGTCAATGAACCAGACCTTCGCGACCCCCAGACTCGATCGTCCGTCGTTCTCCCATTTATAGACACGTTTCCGCACCTGCTCCGTGTTGGGAAAGCCGCTCCGTATCTCAGGGGTCTCAAAAGCGCTACGCCGAGTTGAGAACGTACCAGCAACGGGCGGGAGGTCAGTGGCCAGAGTGCTCAAGGCAAATTCGAAGTCACGAACAGAAAGATTCAAGGTAAAGCCGATAAGAGTCCTTTTTATAGTATGGTTCAGCTAAAAGTGCCGATGCGGGTAACGTGGGATAGAACGGGAAGAACAAGTCAAGGTAACCTACCTCCTGGACCGCTTGTGCGTGAGGACTACGTCGCGAGCAAGCCTGGTAGAGTTCTCCTCATATATTAGTCTCACGGACCGGCCGGTCAGCTTTTCAAGCCGCAGCAACTCGGTTCTACCGTCTGTGTCTTTGAACGCAGAGTCCCAGCGCATTTTCACATGCTCCGCATCCCTATATCGTGTAGCACATGCAAGAAGGGAAGAGGGAGAAAAACAAAGATTAAGCGAACTTCGGTGAGGATGCAAAGCTGCCATATTCAAAAATACTAGGGTAGAGAAAGAGTTACAAGTTTAGCTGTCCACATAGTGGCGAGCGAGGACTCTTAAGTACCGATTAGGCAGCAGCTGAGCGATTTGAGTCCATTCATCCGGTAGCTGGAAGTGCGCTGCAAGAAGGATCTGGTCCTCCTGGGCCGACCAGGGTGACTTAGAGGCAGGAGAGAGGTGCTTCTGCCACCTGCCAGGGATTTTGATCTCGATGAGCCTTAATAAGTCTTGAGAGGGCTGACAAGACGTGTCGTAGGATCCAACCAAAGAGAAGGAGAAGGCGAGAGAAGAAAACTCGGCAGAGAAAGCTCGAATGGCGCTATAGAGATAGATATTACGCCAGACTACTGGCCGGTGATTTGGAAGGGAGGACCAAGGGGTCGAATGGCGAGGGGAGGAAAAGAGACAGAGTGGGCCTGACAATACCTGTTCTTGCAATCTTCAGGAGTTCTGTCTCTCATTCTGATGGCGATCGTGACCCAGTCCAGGACCGTGGAGCCCATCACTGCTGCTGACAGCCGCACATCATCCTTCACATCGGCAGTACGTTAGTTCCACCGAGAAAGCCCCCAATGGATCAACGCAGGATCTGACCTCAGGCGTCCAAGCGAGCCCAATCGTTTGTCCAACGGGTTCCCCATTGGACGTGGCTGTCTCTTGTCCCTCAGCAGCTCCCTCCAGCTGAAGCTCGGGGCCAAGTACTTCGTCCATCGTCTGGGAGCCAGCCTGGCCGCCTGCTGCTGCTGTTGCAATCGCTACAGAGTATAGCAAACCCTTTCCGCTTACCTCCCCATGATTGACATCAGGACTATGCAAGCGACTGGCGTATTGTCAGGACTTAGAAGGCATAAGGTCAAAAGGCATAACAGACTCCAAGTGCGGCACACCAGATGATAGAGCTCTCTCTGTTGGCGTTTCTCCCCCCGTCTCCTCTCTCTCTCTCTCTCTCTCTGTCTCTGTCTCTGTCTCTCTCTCTCT
>FLMG01004343.1:10464-24712 GCA_900088475.1 Hyphochytrium catenoides
GAAGACAAGAAAAAACCTACAAGAAGTGCCTTTGATTACCTTCTCATGTACACTTTCCAACTTTCGGATACCCTTCGGTCCTCGATCTCCCTTGCTACCAGCACTAATGGTAAGGATGACCGTATTGCTGTCAATGGGCTCGATACCGCACTCCACTCCTCCCACGCCCGGAGAGAGAAAACTGAAGAGAACAAAGCGTTTTTCGTCCTATTGAAGAGCGAGTTGAGCCACTACACTGATATCCCTATTCTTATTCCATTTATCCCATCTTATAAGGCGACTCTGTTCGGTGTGAAGATATCTCTCATCGCTTTGTTATCGCTATTTTACTTTTGGCTTGTAATGTGTACAGTCTTTCAACAACAATCTTTCAGCTGGCTCTTCTCACCTCGCTCCTGTTTACCCAAACCGTGAAGGTGTACCCGCGGAACGAAGACCAATCAAGAAGAGGTAAGTGCAAGACACCGCTTCTGGAGTTATCGTATAGGAAGAAGGCATAGGGGTCTGAGAATCTGCAAGCTACACGTTAGTAAAGTCTACAGTGCCTTGGAACGGCTAGAGCAGGGCACTCTGTAATCCGAAAGATAAGACATAATGCAATGACTGGGGCGAAGGGTGATTAGTAGTTCGTAGCACCTTCCCTCAGCCGCTGCTGCCTTTACTTCACCGAAGTGGGAATGATTGAGCCGTCTGTTGAAGTGATTGTTAGTGTACGGGCAGGTTCAGCGACCCCGGCGATGTGTTATCTGTTTGAACCGTCGCTTAGACGTACCGCAGCATGGTAGAGACCTGTGAGCTACTCAGCTTAGGAAGATTTGAGGAAAGTGACCGAAGTGAAGCCTCACTGCTACCGATAGTCATTTCTGTTAGGGTCTCCTTCTCTATGATTGCTGGAAGTCTGGCCAAAATCGCCCGAAGAAGAGTGACAAACTTCGGTGTAGCTTTGGATTGCACCGCAACGGAAAGGAGCTTGTCAATATCATCTTCATCCAGGCGACTCGCTAATCAATGCAGGTGCGATAGAGAACGCATATGTAAGCATGGGCGTAATGGAAGTACTGGACTGGACAGCAAAGGCAGGTTTTACAGAGGGACCTTCTGGGTTCTAGTAGGGAATAATCCCAAGTTCTAGTGAGTGGTCAGGACATTCATAAGGAGTTACCTTCCAAGCACCAAAGAGACAGAGAAAGCGTGGCAAGATCTCCGTCCTCGCATACGCGAAGTAACTCTTCCGGTCTACCCCCAATAACACTGGAATGGTGGATGTGAACATTGAACACTTCGTCAATGAAGACCCTAACATCACGCTTCAGCTGTACAAACGTTCGGACAGGTTAGCTTTGTAGTTAGTTATTAGAAAAGTGATAGTGTACCGAATGGCGAGCGGCAGGAGTTAGTCTGATTCCAAACTGATCTTCAAGGAGAGACGGACTTCCTGGCGCCATTGTGGAAGGGCCTAGAAGGAGCTATGCGGCGCGTGGCATCAACAGCTCAGGCTGTCGGATTGAAGGGGACCCTAGGAGCTGAGTCATATTGCATGTAACCCTCTCATCTGCTTTCATTAATCAACAATGACCAATATCGAGTCGTCGGTGACCGGAACGACAATAGTTATTGATGCCATGTTGCTGAACCGAAAGAGCAGTCCTTCACTATTCCTTCTTCTTCCATACATCACCTTTCATTGCACTGCGCGTGTTGCCGATGGAAAAGACGATACATTTCGCAGACGCACACGACGCTTCTTTCAGAAGCTTCGCATCTTTCAGAAGCTTCGCATCTTTCTGACACTTGAAAAGCGGCTGTCTCTCTCGTTTCTGCTATCCTGGGAAGCGCTAGACCTCCATGAATCTGGATCTTCCCATACTTGCACTTGCTGTAAATCTTCGCTTGATAGTGTTTTTCCGTTAGCAATCTTGTTTGTACGAGTAACCTTAGCTGTTCTGTAGAACACAGTCTCTGTTTCTTTTCGCAGAAAAGTATCTACTGTAGAAGCTAGAGGTAGAAGAGATAGAGATTGTCTTCGTACAAGGTACAAGGCCTTACTTTTCTATTACGGTGGGCCGACAGGATACTGATTGCTGATGCAGCCGGTGATGCTTTCTTGCGGCAGACTGATTCTTATCAGAGGTCGAGGAGTAGAAGGAGCGCGGCAGATTCCAGATGGGGTTTGAAGCGGTGCTCAGGGAGTTATGTTTGGACGTCGGGCTCAGAAGGAATCTCCTACTGAGATGAAAGAGCCCTGCCCTGTCTGTCTTGGAGGGCCTTCTTCTCTCACTGGACAAAATTGTCTGCCACTGGTATTTTTTCTCTTAATTCTTTACAGGTGAGCAACTTGACTTTCAGCTTCTAGCGACTTTTAGATATAGAAGATAGACGTCTTTCCGGGCAAAGCGTAAGTCGACCTATCCTCAACAACGAGGCCCTCATTAACACACTTGGCGATGGGTTGACGAAGTGACGGTATCCAAATACTAGCTAACATTGCTACCCGTTACGCTATGGGGAGCCTTGTACTCTTTCGGCAGTAACGCGCGCTGGAATTTGTTGAACGCAAAAGCCGGCTTCCCAGTGTTTCTCATGGCGTTGACGATTCTGACCCCGTTGGTCCTCATGACATTTGTAGTCGAGGCGATAGCTGTAGGAGGTAGACCGTGATACTTTGCCAATATCCTCGCCTGCGAAGTAAGTAAGTCAGTTAGAGCGGTTCGCCGTCTGCGCGATTCATCAAGGAGCAGGGCATTGCCACCTTGGATTTAGAAGGTTGATTACAGCGGTCTTCCATTGCAAGAACATAAAAGTAGGACTTGGGGTCAAAGACGACCACCAACGGTAGGAAAGAAGGAGCACCAAGATGCAAGAGGTCCATGGCACCTACCTGCTCAAAGGTGACGGACATAGAAGTCCTATCCTTAGCACTCTTACAGCAAGTACATCGGCCGGCTCTAATTGACCTGCAGAGGTCTGAGGAAAGAGTAAGAATCTCTGTTCTCTTCACGTGCACCGTTCGAAGGGCAGCTTCTTGCACAAGGAGAGAAAGAGCCGAGAGCTGCGCTCTAAGCTCTTCTCCTGACATTCTAGAATCTTCGTCCTCTTCTCTCTCTCCGGATAGGTCCGCAAGCGACTGAGTGCAATACGAGGAGGAGTTGCGTCAGTTTCAGGGGTGACATCATATGACGACGAAAGGTGACAGAGCCTAAGGCAGATGTGCCTTACCCAAGTAATATACTCCTCAACGTATGAGCTCAACTTTTTAAGGTTAGCGACGTTGATTTTGTCCTGGAGCTCGGTGTGCATACCCGAGGCATTCGCAATTGTCTGCATCTCGTTAATCCCTAGAGTCCAAGAAAGGCCGTTGGATCATGAATGCAGAGCAACATAGCACCAAGCCTCTCCTTGATCATCTCTCTCTACAACTCTAAGTTCTTAGCATATCCTCCTAGAGCATTGTTCCACTCTATTTCCCGCCTCTAGCTATCTCTACCTCTTTTTGTTACCTTGAGTAAAAATGACAGCCTTAACAGTGATAAGCTCGCCGTCGACCAAGCACTCGGGAAGCAGATGCTCACCGCCCTCAGTCACGTAGACCTAGAGATCATCTTTAGCTAAAGATAGGAGGGCTATGACAGAAAAAGAAAGCATCAAAATCTACAATGCAAGACTCTTTTACCTTGACAATATACCCCTTCCGTCCATCATCATTAAGAGTCACCTCAATCGCGGAGGTTCCAGGCCGTACTCCCGGAGGGGAGCGCTACGTGGGAAATAGAAAGAGTCAGACCTACCCGAACCATGAGCACAGTAGGAAGGTAAGGACCTTAGAGTAGTCAACCACAATCTGGAACTTGCACGCATGTAAGCGCGCCACCGCCGCCGTCATATCCTCCAGCATTCCGATTTCGTTGCCATGGGTTGAAAGCAAGCTTTCCACCTACGACGGTTGTGAGTATTGAGATGACAGAGGACGATAGATGAATAGGGGTTACGCAGTTGTGAGTTTTTGAGGTGATACTTATGCGGACGTGAGGACAGCGATGGGGTTACTGTCGTCGTACGAAGCGGAAAGTAACGGAGGGAATGGGACAATGGGTGTGGGACTACCTGGAACAGGAATCCAATATCGGCGACTTGACGTGCAAATGGGCTTCGACTGGAACCACCATTGGCTGACTCTTTTAGGGCGGTATCCAGCTAAGGTAAGGCGTGACGGCGTCCGGCAGAGTAAAGGAGAGCAACAAGACAAAGTAGAGAGGTCAAGCAGAGAACCTACATGAGCGTTTCGACTTTCAATATCTCTATGGAGTTCAACCCGATGCTCGTACCTCGTTCACGAAGGAGGTTACTAGTGCTGTCAGAGCTTCACAGAAGGACACGTCCAAGCGTTGCTAACCAAGGAGAGAGAAGTGATGAGGGATGGACCCCACAGGGGTTTGGCTATTGCAAGGCCATTGGATTTCAAAGATATAAAGGGTAGAACCCCCCGGAAGGAGGTGTGCAATGAAGGCATCCAGTAGTGAAAGTACATAAAGCTACCTGGATCTCCCTGGTTAGGTCGTCAATTTGCCTCCTCTCTGGCGTCCACAACCAGCTTTCGCCAATTCCGCTTTGTTCCACCTTCTCAATTAGCTTCTCCTGCGCATCTTGCAGACTCATAACCCCACCTTTGGTGAACTAGAGACAAAAAATCGTGAAGGTCTATCCAAGGCTATCAAAGCTGAGGAGAAGTGCACCGCAAGTAGAAGCATTTGATAGAATCTGCAGTTTACGTGCTGCGCAGATGAATATTAGGGATGATAGCGTTCCGAGGTACCTTATAGGCATGAGCACACATGGCTCCGACCGTGACAAAGTGATAGGTGCTCAGTCTTGGACTCGTTTGCGGCCCCTATGAACGTAACTCAATGTAAAAATGGAGGTTGGATGGTTCTAGATTAGAAAGAAACCATCATTCGCCACGCCGAAGGGTAAGAAGTCTCCTTCCTTGCCTAGAGTAGAACGTATGTAGAGCAAGAGAGCCACAAAAGTCTCAGAGAGGTCTTTGTCGTTTATACCAGCTTTCCTTTCTCATCCTTAGGCAGGCAAAAGCTTTGCTTGGTCCCCACCACCATGCTCTGAAGCTGAAGGTTGATAGGAAAGAAACGAAGGGCCCACTCCTTTTTCGCGGTGCTAGGTTTGAACAGGATACCGTCCTTTTGACGCTGCACGCAGGTCTGAAATCCGGATTTGCAAGTGAAAGGAGACATAAGTGGAGGGCGGCAGATGATGCAACGCATTGCAAAATTCAGCGCCAAGTAAGCAAAAAATATGTCGAACTGTAAGATTATGAGATGCGCGGGTGTATACCTGTGAGAGCTCAAGAAGCTTAATTGACCTACCTCTTCAACCTCTGACAGTTCTGTTAAGTATTGGTGAAGCTGTTCTACTCTCCTTTGGAGCCATTGTCGGATTGTTTCTATTTCCCTTTCGTCCTGAATTGAGCTCAGGATCAGTTCGTACGGGTTTGGCGATACACTCTGGTAGGAAGAATAAGTGACACATATTGCGTGAGGCACCTCAGATTCCTGTCTCTAAGCACTTAGCAAATAGCGTCCTTTCCCTCTCCCGCTGTCCCATTCTCTACTTCTGCGAACTCTTCGGATCCACTTTGTTTCTGTGACCTTGCTTGGACCTTTGCTGTTCCTCCCTTTTGTCGCTTACCGCCTTTTTCTCCCTTTTCTGTTGCAGAAGAGTGTCGATCTGCCTGTTGAACTCTTCAGCTTCTTTTTCAGCCCTGACAAGCTGCTTGGCTCTTGAATATTTCAACAGGCCCACCATTTGCCAGCATACTGAATGGACATAAATACCCTCATTCAACTTCTCTACCACCACTAGATCCACACTGGGTGTGGTAGACGGAAGTTGGTAGGCTCTGGAAATGGTGTGAGGGCCTTGAGAAAGTAGCATTGGATGGAGCTTGATCTTTATGGTGGAGTTGCCTTCAGGAGGAATAAAGCTACCCAGATCACCAGACCCTTCAGCGTGCTGAACATAACATCGCAGAGAGTAAGAGTTTGACTTTAGTTGGCAGAAATTAAGCATAAGAGTTGGACCTGGGAAAATCCAATCACAAAGTACGTTTAGAGGAGGAGAACGCTACATGAAACAGCTAGAGAACATGAAGCTTGAAAGGTTGACTTTACGGAGTGGTTCACACCTCGTGGTTCTTTGATATGAACATTCCTGGTTCTGCTGTTATAATGAGCTCCCCAGCGACGTTGGCAGCCTGGAGAAGGGCTTGCATAGACACTGAAAACACACACAGCTGCGTCTCCCTGTCGAGTCAAAGAAGTACCCGTACGAGACTAATAAGCAGATGTACCGTAGAACGCTGAGAATAAGACTATCAAAAGTGTGGTGACCTCGAGTTCCCACCTTTTAGGAGCAGCAGGAAGTGCTGCTGAGCCACTGGCCGCCTCTGCGGTTGCCTCTACCTCATTCCCCAAGCCAGGGGTATCGTAGGGATTTTCCGAGAGGCGAGGGGCTTCGGAGGCCGAGGAGGGTGAAAGATGGGACTGTTCTTCATCTTTGTAAAGAAGTAACATACGGAGTTAAATGTCACAGATAAAACACTCGCATCAATGGCTTAACCCCATCTTTCCTCAGAAGAACTGCAGATGTAAAAAATTGTGCTGATGGAGATAGAAGAGGGACGGATCCGTGCCTTACCAATTACGTATGCTGCTATTTTGACTTCGTACTCGGCATCTTCCGCCGAAACGCCTATCTTCATTACAGCATTGAATGCCGCGATTAGCTCATCACTCTCTAGGTTGACCATTCCTCTAACTCTCTCTGTGTATGATACGCCAGGAACGAGGTCAGTTTTCCCTTCATCCGTGGTGGACTCCTTGCCTCTCTCGTCCACACCGAGTGGTTCGGACGTTCCGGCGATGGCGTCCACGACGCCCGACTTAGATTGAGAGCTGCGTGAAAGACGGCTGAAAGAACAAGAATGAATAAGCATAGCTGCATGAGTCCTTTCCAGATACGTGGTTAGAGAAAGGTGTGGACGGATTGGAAAGGGAGACAAGTGTTACTTTTAAGAGACAGAGCGGTTCAGATATGGCAAGGGAGGTGACTTGGTCGGATTCTACCTTAATTTTGCACTGCCCTCGGTAAGTGGTGCACCGCTCTTTCTTTCGCTAGTGCGAGAATTAAGTGAAGCCAAGTATCTAATGCCCACTGCAGAGGCGGAAACTCCTCCCTCAGAAACAATTTCCTCATCCGGAAAGCTGGAGTTCGGAGAAACCGCGGTCAAATAAAGGAGAGCGCTCTCTCCTCCTCTCTCGAAGATACTGCGGTACTTGCTGAAGGGAAGAGAGATGGATGCCATGACGTACAGCTCTTTCCTCTCCACTTCCCTCTTGTCAGGCGTCACCTCAAATACTTCCTTCGCCTCCTCAATGGACTCTCTACAACAAAGAACGGCAGGGTCGCTTATTTTTAGGCAAGCGAGAGATGTTCCACCAACTAATGAAAACCGCAATCCAGAATAGGACCCAAAATAGTGGTTATGGGAAGCCACAACAAGGCGTGACGGTGATAATGATTACGTAGAAAGAAACGCAGCGCATAATTTGCTAAGGACAACAACTGCTACGGACAACCGCTTTGGACGTTGCCAAAAGAGTGAGAGACCGGACTGGAGTCTGACGGAGATACTTCTCACCACGCAGCTACCTCTTACCTGCGGGCATAAACATATTTACTGAGCTCTCTCATGGTGTCCTGCATCGATATAATATCTGAATTGTTGTCGTCTTCTTCTCCCGCTTTAGATTTAGCTTTCTCTAACGAAGGATGGGCCTCTGGACAGACCGTCAGATATTAGAGGGAGCGTGCTAGGGTTCTACATATCCGATTTCACGAGCAAGTGTTTACGCATAGGGACCATCCATGGTTCAAAAAAGTGAGCTTGAAAGCGTTGGGGTCAAGAAATTGGAAGTGAAAATAGTAGCGAATGCTTACCGATAGATTGGTGCATAAAGAGGAAGCATATCGGAGGGATGACATTGGGACTCCAGATAGCCAAAGTGTACCAGAGCGCCAGAGAGATGGATCCCGCCGGCAGAAGGTGGCAGAGGAAAGACAGGATGTAGACAATAGTAATGGTAGAGATCAGAACATAGTACATCAACAGTGCTTGACGGTACTTCTTTCTCAGAGGACCGCATTTAACGGCTTCCAGAGAGGAGATTTTGGAGGTAAAGGCGTTACCCATCTATAGTCGTACAAGTGTACATGCGAGAGTAATATAGAAGGGCAAGGCGGACAGGAGAAGAGAAAGCGTCAAAAGACGAACGGAGGGTTTCTGTCATCAAGTATACACGTGGAAGGATAGAATAGGCAGCAGAAGCATGATCTAAAGATGCAAACTTAAGGGGATATGTAGCATGGAGGGAGGGTGGAAGCAGCATCGCCAAGAAAGGAGCACACATTTCATGTTCCGTTAGCACCTACCACGAACAAAGCGATGGCAGCGATTAGCATGCAAGACAAAGTAACAATGTAGTTCACTCTGTAGTACGGCAAATGATGGGCTTCCTCACAGTCATCCCACATCGAGGGCAATTTGTCCAGAATCTCTTGTCCCTCCGCACAGGCGAGGTCGCACGGTAGGGAGGGATCGATGGCGTAGGTACAGGTAATCACAGAGGACGAGAGAGATGCGTTTAGCACGAGGAAGAGCAAAAGAAGACCCAAGATTCCGCAATAGACATGCTGAAGAGGGCGGAGGTGCTCTTGCTTGGCGTAGGCAAGGTTTCCCCTGCAAAGAGGTTAGGATGGTAAGATTGCAAGCGGGTAAGAGACCGAGGAGAGGTGCCTCTCAAGTAGAGACTGTGAGTCCAATACAGAAAGGGTTATGGGACGCACGAACGGGCTAATGGAAAGGTCACCATCAAACTTGATTCAATGAAGTTGGTAAACCATAAATGGAAAGAAAATGGACATTGCAGCGCAAGGGCATGGCATGCCTTGCGTCCAGGAAGCTTCAACTGAAGATGACGCAAGCCGTGACACCTACCATTGGAAGCAGACAGCGTAGATAAGGCCTACGGAACAGAACTGCTGGACGAGGCTAATGTAGTAAGCAATGGTTGAGGGTGAAATAATCCTGGATATGAATGAGACCATACGGAAAGGGTGACAAGTAAGTGACTATGACTGCTCCATCAGAGGGCTTGGCTCTCTTGGTAGTTCATCACCAGGGCTCTTTTGCTCATTTAACCAAAAGTCTCCTTTCCTCCCGTGAGGCCTCTCCCTTCCGTCTCATTCGAGCAGCAATACTGCAAAACAATCTTGTCGCTGTCCAACTAGCTTCCTCCAAAGACTAGAACTGAATCTCACATTCTTTTCTAATATTTTTTCGTACCACCAAAGGCTTGCTACCAGGCCAGCTCCGAATCCAAGCAATATGCACGCCGAGATGACATTTACGAAGAGATTCACCCGTAAGAAGACCAGACGGCTCTGTCAAAAAAATACCAACAAAAGAGAGAAAGAAGCAGCAGATAAGTGAGCCTCAGCTGAAGCACTCAGAGATAGGAAGAGAGGACTGGGTTGGTACCGCTGGGCGATACGTGAGATGAGGCAGCACTGCAGAAGAGACGGCGGGGGCATAAGATAGAAGTATCACAAGGCAAAGCTGGAGCAAGGGAACCCGCTACACCTGGACGCTGGTAACATTCAACAATCGGGCAGACCAAGTGTTGCGGATCGTATCCCACGGATTCATCCTCACTCCCTTTGATCGATTGACCTTACCGTAAGGAAAAGGACAAACGATGTTGCCAGTAGGCAAACAGCATATAAGGCGGCAGATATCCCGCTGAAGAACCGGGACGTGTATGAATTGGACATTGTCGCTAATAAATAATGAGTTCAGAAGGTAATCGTGATGCAAANAACAACAGGAAGCTCAAGAGTGAAAGGTGTTAAGAAGGTGACAGCTAGCTTGTAAAATTCTGGCCTTTGCACCTGAAACGAGCACAACATTTGAGCTAACATTCCCGGTCACCAGAAGTGCTCCTTGGTTAGAGAAGATGTCTACTCCCATTATGGATGGGAGAGAAGAAATAGGGGATGAGGATGGGGATGCCAGAAGGGAACTAGGTCTGGATGGTGTTATGACTTGGGGAAAGCGGACGGTTAGCCACTGATTTGCGCTCAGGTTGAAGGGCAGATTGAACGAAAGGGTAGTGCCTTCCATCAATCCGCCTTCACCTGCACCTGCACCAGATTGGGAGGGTACAACCTTCACCTCCGCTGGGGCTTGTCGGTACGGTTGATCAAACCGTACAGAGGTTACACCTTCAACCTGCGACACGTTAAGCCACTTAGAGAAAGAGCAAGATATGGAAGAGATTGCACGAAGATACAGCCACTCTCACACGTATGAAACACAAGGAGACTGCGTTTGGTGCCCGAGAGGAGTATTCCGCAATATTGACAAAGCAGGTACAAGATTAGTGACCACACCGCCTGTGCTCCAGTTCAACCCAGAGTGTCAAGGTCGACGAGTTCAGCAGGATACAACCACTATTGCACTTGCCTTCCAGAGGTCTGCGGCGGAAGACTCACGGAATTTGAGGGTAACCGTGCTGTTGACGTCGATGAAGACATCGGATAGCAGTATGGAGAGTAAGCCCTCGCAGGTTGTTCCAATGACGTTACTGGTGGCACTCCAAGCCCCCGAACGGATATATGCTAAGGATAGAGGAAAGAGTCAATGCTGAGCAACACCCTGCGATTGCTGAATCAAGCAGAAAAGTTATCCTTCTGAATGATCAAGGTAACCCAGATTAGCAATCGACAAGGGGGTGACCTAAGGCGGAGGGAAGATGGTACTGTTCGTGGCAGAACCCCTTCTAGCAATTGGCAACGAAAGCGATACATCAATCGGTACCTGGTTCGACCCTAGCCGTTGAGACGGACAGGAACAGCAGAAGGGGTTTACCGTCTATCGATGTGCCTTCCACTGCAGCCAAGCCCTGAAGATTATCACACGAATGAGCGGGGAGGACAGCACACCTTCGGAAGAATCGAGAGATAAGAGCCCCTGCAAGGAGGCAGTAGCCCGCGAAGGTTGAGCTTTCATAGCTGCTCGGTAAAGCATTGGAGGCAGAGGCGCCCATGGTGGTGGAAAATTGGCAGAAAGATAGATAGTGGGACTGAACTCTATGGAAACCAATGACATTAGAAGACAGCGAATGAAGGAAGCTTATTAGCTCACTCGGCGACCCCCAGAGCCTGTACCTTCTTGGGCCCACCGGGGAGTCTCGGCGCAATGAGATTGTCCACTCTTACAGCAAAACTAGGAGGGTAGGCGCCAACCGATCCGACTAACGCCATTGCAAGGGTGTCGTTTGTAAACGAACAGAGGATCTTCAGGCCGTTAACAGGCGGATCCAACGTGCAGCTCCGTTCAAAGTCAAACTCTACGCCGCAGCGGAGGATCGATGGGAAGCAACGAAAACAGACAGGCGAGGGTGAGGCCGGATGGTACACTGCCCCCACACGACCAGCATTATCATGACTATTAGAGAACACAAGCAGCAATAAAGCTCAAACCCTAGGACCTTGGAAGAACCAATCTCTCCACCTGTTGTTCTATTCCAATTGGGGAGGCTGAAGACCGCTTGTACGTCCTTGCTGACGGCCGGGAAGTTTCTTGAAAGAACTAGAAGAAGGAGTGAATTCGGTTAAGAGGAGAGTACCTAGTGTCCGATGAGCGGTAGAATGGAAGGCGAGGCCGACAAAGACAGCAAGATATAAAGCCTAGGAGGCACCTAACTAGGAGGGAAGTTTGCAATACAGAGATTAAGAGACGACAACGAGAGTGAGAGGAAGAACAAGAGGATAATAAGAAATAAGCGAACCTTCTTGGAAGTAGAATTTAGCAGTAGTGCCGCTGCCTGGCACGAAAGTTTGGTGTCCCAGAGGCTCGATGGCGAATGCTGAGATGTTGGACGGCAACACGGGCTCATAGGTGTAGCTTGAGCATGGTCCGCCTGTTCAAGAGTTTTAGAAAGAATTATCTTCCGTAAACATGAGAGAGCCCTCTTATTATACTGCTACTCAGTCTTATCCTTGCTACACTTGCTTTCTCTGTTACCATTAAACTACAAGGACGAATGTTACTCCTTCTCTAAAGTAGGCTTCTGCTCCGTCTCTCTTATCTTTCGCCAATATCGTCTGTACTTAGCTACGCACCGTAGGCTGTTCGGCAGTCTTGTGAAGACATCCAAGTCAATGGCTGTTGCGCCTCGCAAAGTATGGGCCTACATTGGTCCACAGAGGCATAGGAGCTGAAGACAACCGCAGGCAACGTATGAGGCCTAGCACTGTGAGATTATAACTTGAGATAACAATATGACAAAACTGACATTGCGTTGGTTCCCTTATCTAGTAGAACCCAGTGAGGTGTCCCATCACTGGCAGGGAGGCACTTGGCGGTATCAAAGGGTAGAGAAAAGGAATCTGCAAGCGTGGTTAAGATTAGGGCAAGCGTGGTTAAGATTAGAGCAAGCGATGTGCATTCCCTCAGGACAAAGAGATTCGCTGGAGGACAGCAGGGAGACAAAAGTAGGATGAAATGAAGAGGTTCACTAGACAGGACGGATCAGAGAACAAGAGGGTAGAGTAGTCGGATGATAGTGAAGAGGCCAACCTATTAACGTAAGCTCAAAGCCATCGGAAGAGCCAGAGGCCTGTCTGAAAAGAGGTGACAACGGACCCACTTCGAGACGGACGCCTAAACCCAATGGAAGGGAAGGGCGTGACAGACAGAGATTGTGAGAGTGAAAGCGAGAGTAAGAGAGGAGAGAAAACACCGAGAAATCGGGACAAGGACTGAAGGGGTTACGTATGCATAAGGCTGAGAGGAAGGTGGGGCGCCAAAGGAGACGAGTCTGCAGCAGAAAGCCAAGCGAGAGGAAAGTCCAGCCGGGTTATCCTAGTAACTAGTGTTATGTCGGACCTGCTGTCTCAGAGCAGAGGGTGGGGTTTGCACTGAGAGGTCCTACTTCGTCTTGAAAGCTTGACAAAGAGGAAAGAGCACTATTGTCGCCTTCGGTTTGATCCTCTATTGCCGCCTGTACAAGCCAGTGAACCCCTCTTCTGGCTTTAGGCTTTGCTATTCCAGTCTCTTTGGTTCTTCTAGCATCGTCATCTAGGCTAAGGAACTGTCTCCTTTTCTCTCTACGGAGAGCTTCACTGTGAAGAGAATTGGGGCTAAGCGAACGGTCTGCTGTACTTTGCCAGGGAATCTGCCGTTCAGTATGCCGTTCATACCCGCCAGTCCGGGTAGCCGCCACGTTGGACTGGCAGACCACCAGGCCGGTCAGCAGAAGGCTTATCAGTTGCTTCATAATGTTTTCCTCTCAGTATTCGCACTCGGAAACAGTCCCATAGCAAACATGAGTTTTCTATAGGAGTAAGGGTCTTGGAGAGCTAAAGGGAAAGCTCGCACTATAGAATAACTGCGAGGGCCTAACTTGGCCAAGCTGGAGAAGATGCAGGACTCCCCGCCCGCATAGAAACGTTCAGCATAGAGCTCCTTAGCTGCTGGTTGCTGTTGCTAGCGCATGTAAGGGTACCTTATACTCTATTGAGGCACAATCTCCATGCTCAGGCCGGCTGGCTGTTGACCTTCAGTTCACATCATCACCGAAGGGCAAATTGCCCACTCTCGCGTCGGTTCGCATCTCCATTTTTGAAGTGTCGGAGGGGATTTCTGAGGGTCTTTGGCAAACAGATCTCAATCTGTCCTTCACTCCTCTCTATCAGCCTGTGTTATGTATTTCTCATCTCTCTCTTCTCTCCTCTGTCAATCTACATAGTTCTCTTTTACTTTTACGCAGTATTTCTCTTACCTCTTTCGCCCACTCTGTCTCTCTACATACTCATCTCTCTCAACTCTTTCTTGCAGCACCACAGATTGTATCGTACTTCTTGTTCTTTGGTGCGACCATCATCGTCAGTGTTCGCTCTCCCAGATTCTGATCCCTGAAGATCCTTGGCAATGATGAGGAGTTGAAGTCTGGTTTAGAGCTCCAGGGAAGTACGCGAAGGCCCGTCTGATTGTCTCATCAGTACCACTTAGAAGCAGTTGTTCTTGCTAGCCTCTTTGACATTTCATCGACATTTGTTGCCAAAGGATACCCCTTCTCATTCCCTTGAGCGAAACGGTGTCCAGTAGCTGTAGCGG
>FLMG01004347.1:0-19286 GCA_900088475.1 Hyphochytrium catenoides
TTTATCGACGCCAGCGCCTACACAGAGGGCGTAGACAAGAGGTAATCCTGGGAGGTGTTCAATCTCTCTCTCTCTCTCTCACACACACACCCTCTCTCTCTCTCTCTTCCGGTCGGTCGCCTTGTCTATATTTTTGGCTTTTCCTGTCCTTGAATTTCTCTCTCTACCCGTTTTGTCCGTGGCATCTGCTAGGTTGATGGGTAATCTATTTCCTCTCTCTTCAATGACATCCTTGTCTCTCTCTCTCTTTCTGTGAGGCAAAGGCTATTGGTCTCCTTTTGACAATCGATCGACTGCCTCTTTCAATTTATGTCCCTCTGCGAACATAGAGACAATACTTATCTCTTTCACCCTCTCTCTCTCTCTCTCTCTCTCTCTCACACACTCTCTCTTTCCTAGCAAACGTGACCGCCCGAACAGCAACTGGGAACTTCTGAAGTCCGACGAGACAGAACAACGAAAAGTAAAGGTGGAGGCGGAGGAAGGAGAGGAAGAAGAGGAAGAAGAAGGAGAGCAGGAGCAAGAACAGAACGAGGAAGAGGCTGGAGAAGGAGAGGAAGGAGAAGACAAAGATAAGGCTCTCGCCTCCAAACGGTGGACAAAGGAGCAGGACGACTCTCTGAGAGAAGCTGTTGCATATTATGGAGAGAAGAACTGGAAGGCGATTGCAGCCCGTGTACCGCATAGAAACCACGCACAGTGCCTGCAGAGGTGGAATAAGTCTTTCTCACCCAATCCCGATCTCTCTCTCTCTCTCACTCTCTTTCCTTTTCTTTGCTCTGTCTCCCTCTCGGTCTGTAGTATCCTTACGTCTCTGTCAAACGTAATATCCTTGTTATTACCTCTCCTCCTTTTTCTTCCCCTGCTCTTTGTCTCTCTTTGGCAACTGGTGTGCCTCGTCTTCCGCTTAAACCTCGTGTCTCTCTCCTCATCTTTTCTCCTCTCTCTCTCTTTTCTCCCTTTCTCTCTGTTCTTAACTCATGGGCAGATGGCGCAAAGTTCTCAAGCCGGGACTAGTGAAGGGTCACTGGTCCTTCGAGGAAGACAGCATTCTGGAGGCTTTGGTGCGGCAAGGAGTGAACAACTGGGGACAGATCGCCGACCAGATCCCAGGCCGGACGCCAAAACAGTGCAGAGAGAGATGGAGAAATCACTTGGATCCGAGTATTAATAAGGGACCTTATACACCGGAGGAAGACAGAGCCTTACTAGAGGCGCAGGAGAAACTTGGGAACAAATGGTCGCAAATTGCTCAGCTACTACCCGGAAGGACGGAGGACTCTGTGAAGATTCGGTCGGTGCATGTCTCTCTTTCTCTCGCGGCGCTTCTTTCCCTTTCTTGGCTCTCCAGACGCCTGACTTTTTGCTTGCTCTTGCTTCTGTCTTGGTTGGCTGTTGCCTTCGATCTTCACTGTCCTCTTCTTAGACATTCGTGCACCAGAGACGTCTCCTCCTTCTCTACTTTCATGCTGTCACTCTGGGTCTCTCTCTCTCTCTCTCTCACGTACTGCCATTGCGCCTAGGCTTAGGTTCCTTTGCCCTTCCTTCCTCCTCTTTAACGGGGTTCTCTCTCCCGTGCTTCCAGGTGGAAATCCCTGAAACAAGGTGGAAAGCAGAAGAGAGGCAGTGGTAGCGGACAGAGCAGGCAGCAGACAGGTCTCTCTCCCTCGTCACCGGCGGTCTCAGGCCCCATTAGTGCTCCCCCTGGAATCAGAGAGACGGCACTGCCAGTTCGACCTAATGTTGCTGATCCGAAGGTTAACCTGAATGACCTGGTGAGACTACCCTCGTCTTCCCTTCTCTAGCTCTTCTCTGTCTCTCCTCGCCTGTCTCTCTCTCTCTCAGACACAAACAGACAATTTCCCTCTCTCATCTGTCGTGGCCAGTAGTAGAAGAGTCGTTGCTGTTCTTTCGCTCTCTCCTTATTTGCTGCTTGCCTTTGTTCCTAGCCTGTGACCTTCTATAGGTCACTGTAAATGACAAGGTCTTACCACTCCCTCTCTCTCTTTCTTTCTCTCTCTCTCTCTCTCAATCTTTCTCACTTCGTTTTCCTTCCTCCCAATCCGCGCTCTTTCTTTCTCTACTCTCCCCGCTGTCTTTCCTCTGATCCCCTGCCCTCCATCAGCTGTACGGCAGTGGACCCAACTCTCAAGTCAATAGCTGGGCAACAGCACAGCTTCCGCTCCCTCCGGCTGCTGGGACTCAGATGGGTCCTGAAAGCTTACTTCTTGAGGACCTGACAGTTATTCCCGATCCGCTGCCTTTCGTACGACAAAGTCTCTCTCTCTCTCTTCGTCTCTCTCCGTCTCTCTGTTGCTTGACTTTCTTTCTTTCTCTTTTTTCTCCTTCTCTGTCTTACTGTCTCCCTTCTGTCTTCAGAATGTGATGTCGACAGCGTAATCTTCTGTACACTGATTTATGTCCATCCCACCGATCGTCATGCTCTTGAGCTTCTCCTTCTCTCCTCTCCCCTGCTCCCATCCCTAACTCCCTCTCTTGCTTAGACTGTCTCTTTCCAGGGCCAAGGCGCGATGGCTCCTCCTGTCCCCGTGCCCCCAGCCATCGACACGACTGAGGCAACAGCGCTGCTAGCCCATTATGGACTCCAAGATCCCTTTGGAGGAGATCCTCTCGGTCCTCTCACCACGCCTCTATCTCCTCTCGCTGACCTTGACGATCTGGTCATGCTCCAGAAACAACTGGGACTTGGGAAGTGAAGGAAGCCAGAAGAGAGAGAGAGAGAGAAGAGAGAACACGCATCCGCAAAGACGCTGGGTAGAAGAGAGAGAAAGAGAGAGGGATGGAGAAAGAGAAACACATCGCATGGAAAGCAAGTTGAAAGGAAAAAAGGGTACAATGGAGGCATAAGGGAGGCGAAGAGAACGGGACAGACCAAAATCAATCTCTGCTCTCGCTTGTCTTCATCGCTACTCTCCTGCTTATGGACGAGGAGAGAGAAGGGCTCTAGGAGGGACTGAATATTTATGAGAAAGAAGGAGGGAAGGCTTACAGTTTTGCAAGATTAAAAGAAGAGACTGCCCTGGTCTAGGCGCTGACCACCATTGTAATTCAGAGTATTTCTGTACATCTTCTCCCTCACTCTCTTTCTCTCTCTCTCTCCCTCTCTCTCTCTCCCTCTCTCTCTCTCTCTCTCTCTTTTAGAGACTTTGACTTCAAGTCTCTTGTTGTTCTCTCTCTCTCTCTCAATCCTCTCCCTCTTTGTCCTTGCTAGAAATGAGGGAGGATGCTACTATAAGACTCCAACACCACATCCACCTATCGTAACGCACTAGATTATAAAAATGCGACAGTGGCAAGAGGCAGCCGTGAAACAAGTAAACTTGATACTCACGCTCCCAGACACGACCATACCTCATGCACTACCGATGCCAGACTCTACTGACGCGGACTATGTTAGAGTCTGCGGCCTATGGCCGGTGACGCGGACTATGCTAGAGTCTGGCATCGGTAGTGCATGAGGTATGGTGGTGTCTGGGGGCGTGAGTATCAAGTTCACTTGTTTCACGGTTTCCTCTTCTTGCCACTGTCGCATTTTATAATCTAGTGCGTTACGATAGGTGGATGCGGTGTTGGAGGAGTCTTATAATATAGCATCCTCCCTCATTATTAGCCAACTTTATTGCCTCCATGGCGTGGCCGCTCGAGCCTAAAGCTCCTCAGCCCCAACGAGCCCCACGCAAGACTCGTGCTTGCTTTCTTATGCCCAAGGCTGAAGGGTCACACGGTTCGACTCGCTGTTATTATCCCTAAGGTTTATCTAATGAAACAGGAGGAACTCTCTAATGTAAGGAATAATAAGCCATTTTTGCCAACAAAATTTCTAATGTTCTTCATAAGCCATAAAGGTCTTTGGCAAAAAGGGCTTATTATTACATTTGGACCTCTGGAGAAGGACCTATCGCTAGCAACAGACTAACTCTAGAAGAGAGAAGAAAGTGAAGAAGAAGAAGAGGCAGAAAGAAGAGAAGAAAAGCTTAAGAAGCCTTAGGCTCTTCCCTCATCTCAGCTCGGAACCCTGCTCCCTGCTCGTCATCAGTAAGAGAAGAATCATAGTTGATTTCCTCAGTTAATGATGAGCGGAGAAGAAGAAGGAAGAGGAGGAGGTGAACCACCAGGCAGCAGCCATGTCATCACCAGCAACCATCATGTCATCACCGTCGAGCTCGGCCGTCGCGAGATAGACAAGCAAGAGAACGGTCCAGCAGTTCATCAGGAGGAGGAATGCGCTTCAAGATTTGAAGTGCATTTTGAGGGGATCCCTAAGGACCACCAAGGGTCGCGTGTCTATAAGGCGTTTCTTCACTTTGTAAAAACTTGGGGCGATGATGTCTTCGAGGGAGGAGGAGGAAAAAGAAGAAAAGATACCATACAAACTCCTAATAACTGGAAAGCTACAGGCTGTACCACCAGATATCTTCTAAGTAGTAGTGCACCACGAAGTAAGGAAGGAGGGAAGTGACCGTGACTGTACAGCAAGCAGGTGTCTTTTTAGAAGAAGAAGGACCAAGAGGCAACGAGCTGCTGTCGTCGGGCGGCGGAGGGGAGGTTTCTATCTTCTTCTTCTCTGTACTCGTACGAGAATCTGTCCACCTCCTGGCGTAGCAAGTCTCTTACTGACATAGTTGTAGGGAGCTCGGTCTTCTTCGTCCTTCTTGGTGGAGGAGATGAAGACTGAGAAAGAAAGAAGGAAGCAAAGATGGTGGAGGGAGAGGAAGCACTTGTTGTTGCGAGGTATGACGCTCATAATGATCGCGGCTCAACTTATGCACCGCTGCGACCTTCTTACTGGAGGAGATGCAACGGATGACCCTCGAATGCTAGGGAGGGATGATCTATGGATTGTGATTCCACGTTGCTGGACACGATCTAGAAATAAAGAGGAGCAGCAGCGAGGCACCATGAAGGAAAAGATCGCGACACGGCTTTTGCACCGGCACCTACTACTACGGGTGGTCTTCTGATGATGAATGACGACCAACAACAAACAAGTCAAATCAAGATCTTCTCAATCAGGTCAGGATCAGCAGGAGATACAAATGAGTCGAGGGTCTTCTTATTAGCGACTTTTTTCTGCTTGTTGGTTCTTGCTAATAAAGACAGAAATCTGGCTGACATCTTCGTCTTTGGTGTGCGTGTGGTACCTTCTCACCACTATAAATAAGTTCCATCTTCCTAGCATTTGGCACTTAACTGCGGTAAGATATCCCTTCTTCGCCATCTCCGTACGCAATGCCACTTTATGGGAATGGCCTTATTACAAAGGCCAGCAGGCAGCAACTTACAAACAGAGGTGGACTTTGAAGCTACCAAATCTCCAAGCAGCAGCGCTATGAAAGAAGATGATGATGCTTTCTTCCACCACCGCTTGTTGTCAGTCGTCGTCTCATAATACCTAACTCGTTTGGCTAAATTAAAGAACATGGCACGCTTGATATTTCCCTTTGGCTGGCTAGACCGGGCGACTCTTTATTCATCAAAACAGCAAACGCCCAGAGAGCCAGCCGTGTCTTCTTCTAGCAATCTCGAAGCACTCATCCTTGTCATCAGCGTACAAACTGGATATTTGAGCGCTTCGTCACGCTTGTAACGACCTCTCTGTTGACTCTTCATAGAGGAGAAAGGAAGGAAGATCGCACCGCACCTAATGAGACATCAGTATTGATTGATGATCTGGAACAAGAATGATGATAGTGTTTCCTCCTCCTCACCACCTCGTTCTGCTAAGGATGACAATCTCGAAGCCTCTCCCTCAGACTGAAGATTAGCTACCTTGTGGTTGCGGTCTTTAACCCTAAGCTAGAGCGGGACTGAACTCACCAATAATATTCAAACCTCACTGCTGCTGCCTGCTAATAATGGCTCGCGTGAGAGAGTTGTTTTCTCTTCCTTCTTCCTCAATATAAGGCTAAGCCATCCTCTGAGCAGTGGGTCATCGCTCGGTTGTCGTGTAGCTTTTCTGGAGGCATAGGGTGAAGGCAACCACTTCTCAACTTTCAACCTACGTCCAAAGGGCGCCTTCTTCCGACCTAGATAGGACGCCAAAAAACAAGAAAGCCGAGACCAGATAACGTGAGGCCAGGACAAGATACCGCTTTGCAAGCCCTTCAGTGGCGGTGAAGTGAGCAAGCAGTCCACAAGATGGCCATCTATTCCCCACAATCGAGAAGAGGCTGCTCTTCAGCATCCGTCGTCATACTATGGTTTGCCATGCTATGTCTTCTTCTTCTCGGCGCAGCACCACCATCGTCGATGGTTGCAGCAGAGCCTCCATCACCTAAAGATCGTAAAGGAAAGAGTGATGATCCCAAGGCGCCACCATTTACCCGCAATTTCGAGCTCGAGAAGCTCTATCCTCCCTTTGAGGAATATATTCCCCCAACTTCACAGCGTAACAAGAAGGACAACGGAATAGCAGGCGAAAAAGATGTTGGAGACCAGCAAACAGCTGCCGACCGACAGAATGGAGATGGTGGCGGCCGTCGAGGCAGTGCCGGGAACTCCACTCTCTTAGAGGGCTGGAATCAGAGGAAGAGACTACGGGTGGGAGGACGAGCTTTGGCGGTCTATTACAATTCAGACACTCAGAAGCTGATTTTCTTAAAGCCGCAAAGTTATTACAATCCATTGTTTGGTCAAAGCGATGATGCCATGCGCATCACCTCCACTGCTATCGTTTCTTGCTACGAAGCGCGACTTAAGATGCAAAACGATGGGAATCTTGTGCTCTATAGGACCAACAGTTTCAGTTGCTTCGGCGGTTCAGCGACATTCTACGCTGTATGGTCGTCAGGCACTCAGTGGCGTGGGCGTATGCCATCCCGGGCAGTAATGCAGTCGGACGGCAACTTTGTCATCTACGACTATGACAACAAGGCAGTCTGGGCGAGTGACACGTACTATGGACCAGACTTCAACAAGAACTACGTCGTGCTGAGGTACAAAAGTACGAACAGCTTGTGGCTGGAGATCGTGACCGATGATGGAAGATACAATTATAACGAGTTTCCCATTGTCAAGACGCTGTACTAAGCCAGCAGCCGCGAGTAGGAATGTCCGCTGAGCATGATAGGCAGAAGAAGCGCAGGGATGGTGGTGGCAGCGAAGGTACTGGCGATGATTAGATGAAGGTAGTCAGGTACCCGGGGAAGAAGACTCTCATCAATAACTGGTTGGACTGCAGTTGAAAGTCTCCTGTCAATGAAGAGACCAGGGCTTTGTAGCTCTTTAAAATTTGTCGTCTCTTCTTCTGATGAGTCGTAGTAGTGGCTAAAGGAATGATGTGAAGAATGATAATCTACTAAGTAACAAGTCAAAGAACTGAACCTTCTTGGGGTTTAACTAGGGCCAACATTTTTCTATTGTTCCGCAGTTGAATCCTTCGCTTGCTTGCCTGGTCCAAGATCATGATGACAATGTCGTTGGCGCTTCTTCTTCTTCTCCTCCTTCTTCTCTGGTTGAGGATGAGGACCTCTACGATGATACTTCCTTTGTTTGTGACAGCCAGTGTGGAGGAGACTGAGTCGATGAAGAGGCCAAGCTTATCCTAGTAGCTCTTCTTGTCTCTTCTTCCTCCTCGTCTTCTTCTTTATTTTCTTCTTTCCTCTTTCTTTTTTTTTTTCTCCTCCTTCTTCTTCCTCTCGTCGGTCTCCTTCTTCTTCTTCTGAGTAGTGATAGTATCTTGCATTAATGTCGTGAAAGATAAAGAACGGCAAAGACCTATCTGCTGGGTAAATGAAAGGTCTTGTTGACCGTGGCCGTCCTACCTATACTACGGGCGGCGGGTCATACCTTTTTTATCTTTCCTGGGGCGGAGAAGAAGAGGTTGCCAGCAGACAATGCCAAAGTCCTTCTCCTACACATTCAGAAGAAAAGTGATGGAGGACAAGGAGGGAGGAGATGGAGATTGGATCGCGGTGTTGATGACTATAACGATGTAAGACGTGTGTCTGTCCTTTCTCTTCTCCTTTCTTTCTCTACGACTTACCACGCCAGCAGCAGAGAAGAAGAAGAGAAGGGTTATCACGTTGGCATCATCAGCTTTTAGTGCACTGTAAGGGTTAGGGTAGCACTAACATGCGATCTCTAATTATCATCATCATCAGTCGCCAAAAAGGTTTTATAAGCTATGAAGACTCATGATCATCAAATCCATCATCCACATGATGTAAGAGAACAACTAACATCTTTCATGGATGTCTGCTTGCTGTTCAGGATGAATGTGATTTGAAGGAGTGAGTAGAAGACTACGACCTTCATCGTCAGATGGAGATAGAGTACTCCTCCTCCTGTGGATGGCCGCAGCCCCTGAGTGAGAAGCATGGGATGACATGACCAAGAGACGCTGGAGGAGCTTTTCGTAGACGAAGATTTACACCCCGCAGCTCCTCCTCAAAAAACCATCGCTTATATCATCTCTCCTCACTCTTTTCATCACTCATAGTAAACATTTCTAGCCTTTTCGATCCGATGGAGGAGGAGGAGGCCGAATTGATGAAGAGACCAGGACCTTGTAGCTCTTGTAGTCTCTTCATCATCTTCTCCTTCTTCTCCTCCTCGTCCTTCCTCTTCTTCTTATCCTCATTCTTCTTCTCATACTCGTCGCATTTACCTTCTTCATTTGAGAGTGAGAAGAAGACCACGATCTTCATCGTCAGATGAAGATCGCCTACTAGTCCTGCTGATGACCGCAGCCGCTGAGGGAGGAGAGAGAAGCATTGGATGATGTGACAGACCAGGAAGAAGAGACGCTGCTGCTGGAGCTTTTCTTCCTTCTTGGGACGAAGATTTTCCTCTGCAGCCTCCTCGTCAAACCATCGCCACGAAGCTCGCTGATAACGGCTAAATAGCCGGTAACGGTGGATTGACTAAAATGGAGAAGGGAGTGGATGGGTTGCTTGGTCCAATTTGCGGGTCTGGCAGGTGTTATCTATGGAGGTTTGTGGACAGGGTGGGTAGGTGGCCGGTCAAATCTTACTTTTGGCCATCTTGTGCTCTTCCTTTCAATGTTCTCTCTCCCTCACCCTCTCTCTCTCTCTCTCTCTCTCTCTCTCTCTCTCTCTCTCTCTCTTTCTGCCTCCTCTGTCTCTCTGTCCCTCTCTCAGCCCTCTCTCTCTGTCCTCCCTCACTCTCTCTCGCTCCTCTCTCTCTTCCCTCTCTCTCTCTTCTCTCACTCTCTCCTCTCACTCTCTCTCTCTCTGTCTCCCCTCACCCGATTTCTCTCTCTCGCTCTCTCGCTCTCTCGCTTTCGAGCCTTCTCTCGTCTCTCTGTTGCCTGTCTAGCTCACTGCTTCTGGTATTGGCACCAAGCGTCAAAGAGGTTGGCTCTGTGACTGTCGCGTCACGACCTCGCTCCTCTCTCTCTCTCTTCCTCCTCCCATCGGGCCTCTCTGTTATCTGAGCATCTGTTCTCTCTCTCCCTCTCTCTCAGCCTCTCTCTCTCCAGTTACACTTCTCCTCTACCATTAGAAAGGTCAAGTCACAGACCAAAGGTAAAAGAAAGAAGAGAGACAAGAGAAGCTTGCTTTTTAAGGCGGCCTACGAAGCCGCGGAGGCGCAGTGGAAGTCTCTGTCGGAGAAAGGCAGCAACGGAGCTATTCTAGAGAGAGAGAGAGAGAGAGAGAAAGAGAGAGTAAAAGAGGAAGAGAGAAGAGTCTCTCCTGCTGGAGCCATGTATCTCTTACTGAGTGCAGCGATCCTAATCTCCACAGAGAGCTTCCGGTAGGTCTTGTGCCTCAACTCTTTCTTATGGTTCGACCTCGGTCTTTCTCTCTCTCTCCTGTTCGTCGCTTGTCCCTTCTTCCTTTCTCTCTCTTTCTCTCTTCCTTCGTCCGGATCTGAGCTCCTCCATATATTGCTCGATACTGATGTATGGCTCTCTCTTTCCCCTCTCTGCTACTCTTACTGTCTCTCTTTCTTCTGGTTTTCTCCATCTCTTACTCTCTGTCTCTCTGTCTCTCTCTCTCTCTCTCTCTCTCTTTCTCTCTCTCTTACATCTTCCTCTCCAGCTCTCTGTTGGAAGGTCTAATGGCTGAGGGCGCGGCGGTGCTGGCGGATAATTTCTTCAGCATCGCGATCGCCACTGTGGGACTCGCCGCCTTCATCGCGTTCTCCCGCTTATTGGAGGGCAGACCCAAGGAGATGGAAGGAAGAGAAGAGGGCGTGGTAAGTTTAGGTCTCCCTCTCTTCTTTCCTCTTCCTCTCTCTCCTCTCTCTCTCTCTCTCTTTCTTCCTCTCTTCTTTCTCTCTCTCTCTCTCGTGTCAAGCCTTATCAAAACTCTCGCTATTTTCCTTTCGGGCATCCTTTCGCTCACATTCCACCATACGTTTCTGTCGAACTCTCTCCTAACCTCTTCACCCTCTGTGCTTCTTTCTCTCCTCTGTCTTCTCTAACATTTTCCACCGCAATTCCGTCTCTCTCTCTCTCTCTCTTTCTCTCCCCTGTAGAGCGCTGCAAGCACGGGCCCTCAGCCTCGGTGGGAGGTCCTTCGCTTCACAAACTATGGCTTCGTCGTCATCTTTGTGGTGTCCATCACCTACTGTGCCATCAACTATAAGTAAGAGGAAGAGAGAAGAAGAGAGGAAAAATGGAGAAAGGGAGGGAACGTAAACTTTTTAGAGAGAGGGAGAGAGAGACAGAGAGAGAGAGCATGGAGAAAAGGGACAGGGTATATTTGTAGAGAGAGAGAAGAGAAAGAGGAGAGAGAGAGAGAGACACCATCATGTACTATCACAGGCTCCCACAAATCCTTTCTTATCGCCCTTCGAGTCTCTGTACTAAAATACCTGACTTTCTTTCTTTCTCTTTCTGTCTCTCTCTCTCTCTTTCTTTCTCGCTCTTTCTACACTTTGACTCTTAGACGGGATGCTGAGGGCCAGGCCCGTTATCTTTATCCGGCGGTGATCTCTGCGTGTCTCTCTTTGGCCTACATCTTTGGCTTCTTTGGTATGTTCTTCGTCTCTGAGGAAGCCTCGAGACAAGCAGAAGGAATGGCGCTGGACAGCATTTGGTCCCGGCCCAGGAGCCCGCTTCAGAAGCATGTCAGAGGCTGCGAGGCGCCTCTCTCTCAGGTACGGAAGGAGAAGGGGGCAGACTAAGTGAGAACGGACGGCGGTCTTGATGACAAAGAAGGAGGAGTTAGCAAAAGAAAATAGACAGGAGAAGAGAGAGAGAGAGAGAGAGAGAGAGAGGGAGAGAGAGAGAGCCAAAGAGTTACTCTAGAGGATGATCTACTAGCGTGACATTCAAAAAGAAGATACCCCAAGGTAGAGCAGAGTGGAGTCACAGATGATGATGGAATGCAGCTTGCGAGAGGGCAGAGAGAGAAGGGGGGAGAGAGAGAGAGAGAAAGAGAGAGAGAGAGAGAGAGAGAGAGAGGACACGGGCACCTAATTACGCATCTGCCGCTCCGTTGCTCCCTTTAGCCTGGGATTAGACCGTCAAAGGATCCTTTGGACAAAGGTTGTGGAATGAGAGACACTCCGTCAACGTGCTCTTCCGTTCCTTTCTCTTCCGCATCTCTTCCTCTACCGTCGGGTCCTCCCTCTTCCCTCTCTGACGCGGAGTTGGTGGCGCTGGTTCAACACGGGAAACTTCCCCTTCACGCGTTAGAGAAGCAGCTGGGAGACTATGAGAGAGCAGTGAGGGTGCGTCGTCAGGGTAAGTTAAGCTGCAAACAAGAGAGGAAGAGTATAGAAAAGAGAGAGAGAAAGAAAGAGAAGTAACCATCAACGAGTATCCCACCTCTTCCATCTTACTTTGTTCTAGTATCTTCTTACCTTTCATCCTCAACCGTGTCTCCCTTCACTCTCCTCTCTCTATATACATATACCTATTCTCTCTGTCTAAAGCCTGCTTCTGGCCTCACTGTCTCTCTCTCTCTCTATTTATACCTATTCTTTCTGTCTAAAGCCCGCTTCTGGTTCCTCACTCTCTCTCATTGATCTTATTAACCTTTCCCTCTCCCTACTTCCCAGTCTTTGAAGCCACAGCGGGAGTGAGTCTCTCCGGTCTCCCCTATGAAGGTTACTGCTATGATCAAGTCTATGGGGCAAATTGTGAGATCGTCGTGGGGTTCCTCCCCCTACCTGTGGGTCTGGCGGGCCCTCTCCTCCTCGATGGAGAGCCTGTGTACATCCCTATGGCCACCACGGAAGGCTGTCTGGTTGCCAGCACCAACAGAGGTTGTAAGGCTCTCTCTCAGGCGGGAGGCGCCGTCTCTCTCGTGTTGAAGGACGGGATGACGCGAGCTCCCTGTGTGCGCTTTCCTTCGGCTGCTAGAGCTGCCTGTGTGAAGCGCTGGATTGAAGGGGAGGAGAGAGGGAGAGAGGGAGAGAATGGAAGGAGAAGAAACTATGAGAAGATTGTCCAGTCGTTCAACTCTACGACGAGGTTTGGCCAGATGAAGGAGCTGAAAGTTTTCCAGGCGGGACGAGCGTTGCACTTGCGTTTCGTCTGTCAGACAGGAGATGCGATGGGAATGAACATGATTTCTAAGGGTGAGCCTTCTCATTCTCCCTCGCTACCACCCGCCTCTCCATCCGCTTTTCTGTCTTTGGCTCTCTTTCTCCCTGGTTCTCTCACTCTCTATCTATCTATAGTCTGACCAAGCACTCCGGTGTGAGGTCTGCTGTTTTTATTAGTCTTTCTCGCTTTGCCACATTGCCTCCCGATTCATTCTTCTCGAACCGCGTATGCCTAAGCTCCTACGACGCTCTCCTCTCGCTGACGCTTTTCTCTGTCTCTCTCTCTCTGCACTCGCACTATAGGCTGCACTGCTGCACTAGACTTTCTCTCTCAGATCTTTCCCGACATGGAGATTCTCTCTCTCTCTGGAAACATGTGCACGGACAAGAAGCCTTCTTCACTCAATTGGACGGAAGGGAGAGGGAAGAGCATAGTCGTGGAAGCCTCTCTCCCTCGTGCTATCGTAGAGAAAGTCCTGAAGACAACGGTTGAGGCCATCGTGGATCTCAATATTCAAAAGAATCTGATCGGAAGTGCCCTTGCTGGCTCTATTGGCGGGTATAACGCCCATGCCTCCAACATTGTGACGGCCGTCTTCCTCGCATTGGGGCAGGACCCAGCGCAGAATGTAGAGAGCAGCAACTGTATGACGCTGATGGAGTCTAGAAATGGAGGAGAAGAGCTGTATGTCTCGGTCACCATGCCCTCTGTAGAAGTGGGAACTGTGGGTGGAGGTACGTCTCTCCCAGCTCAGAAGTCTCTTCTCTCTCTCCTGGGCGCGGCAGGCGCATCGAAGGTGGGAGAGGAAGCAGGGACGAACGCGAGGAAGGTGGCCAGAGTAGTAGGTGCAGCGGTGCTAGCAGGAGAGCTCTCTCTCATGGCGGCGCTGGCCGCTGGGCATCTAGTCAAGAGTCACATGGAACTCAACCGTAAACCAGCAGCCACCACGTAAGCGATAACACTGGGAAGAGGAGCGAGAGAGAAAGAGAGAGAGAAAAATGGGAGAGACGAGTGGTACGAACTGCGGAACGGAACTGAACATTGTCTCAATAAACCAACTTGCATTTTGCCTTTATAAGAAAGAATGCTCTGGCCCCTGGTAGCGCCGCAGCGGTATTCCATGGATTTACTTCCCTTCTTCCTGGCCCTATCCTCCTCCCTCTCTGCACCACGACAGACTTCCTTTCTCCCCCGCCACTTCCTCATTTTCTTCTCTCTCCCTCCTTTCCCCACGGTGGCGCTGCTTTCAGCTTCTCCTCCTCTCTCTTGTCTCACCCTTAGCCCAAACTGCTCCCCTTTTCTTATCGTTCATCTTCTGCAGAGAATGCAGATTGCCACGTTCATTGAAGAAGAAGTCTTCTCCTGCTTAGGGTGAGAATGCCCCATTTCTTTGAAGCAGTTGCCTTGGAACAAGAGGGATGTGAAGAGGATGAGAGAGAGAGAGTGAGACCCGCAAGAGAGATGGCGTATCTGTACACACATGAGACGGGTGAAGAGACGCAAACGCCGGAGGAGATAATAAGAGACAAGAGAAGGGCGGGCCGGCGAAGCCAAGAGAAGACAGCAGTGAGAGACTCGAGCTTTATCGGCCCAGCTCTGTCCAGCTTTTTAGCGCCAATATCTCTATCTGTCTTCTCTCTGACCCTAAAGGCTTTTTCCTCTCTCTCTCTCTGGCTCTAAAGGCTCTTCCTCTCTCTCTCTCGCTGTCCCTAAAGGCTCTTCCTCCTATTCTTGAACCGGCTCTGTCAGCTAGATGCGGCAGGTCTCTTCCTCTTCCATGCTCTAGCTGAAGTTTCTCAGATATCTTCTTAGCCAACGGACCCAGAACGTCGACAGACAGAGTAAGTGTACAAGTCTTTATTTGTCTCTTCTATAGTATATAGTAGGTAAGCTAGTGCAAGTGATGAGAGGAGATGCGGATAAGTAACATGGAAGTTAGAAGCGCGCGTGGTAAGGCCCTCATTCAGTTCTCTGCGCAGCGATAGAGATATCCCGATACCGAGCTGTAAACGGGCCATTCGCCCACTCTGTCTTTCCTGCCCATCCTCCTTGGTTCTTCCCTCCGTCCCACACAGAGAGATAGAGCATCTGTGAGACAGAGAGGGCGTTCACTCCTTTCTCTTCCCGGATCAGCGCGCCGTCCACGAACCAGCGGATGGCGCCTTGGTCTGCCTCTATGACGTAGGTATGGAAAGCCTCTCTGGTGTCAAAGCTCAACTGATGGACTCTCTCATTCCTTCCCACGCCCTGGATGAAGAAGTTTGTCTGCACTGCTCGAGGATCTCTCCCGAGGAACTCAAAGTCTATCTCATTCTGCCGTCTAGCGCTGCCCTCCGCCTCCTCGGAGGAGGTGTAGAAGGTGCTGACAATGCCGCTCGTACTTTGACCATTTGCGGCCCTTGCGGCCTGAATTTGGGCCGAGGCACGCACGCTACCGGCAAGTCGGGCGCGAGTCCGAAGCCTAGCGCCGTCTTGAAGTGGCGCTACCGCCCGGATCTTGAGCTCTCCTCCTCCTGTCTCAATGTCGTTGCTGCCATAATCCACCGCCAGCTCCTGAGGAATGCCTTGAGAGAGATCCAGGCGTGCAGTGTAGCCGTAGGAAGAGAGAGACGATGCAGAACTTGGAAGATGAGGAGCAGGAGGAGAAGTTGGCATTGGAGTAGGATACGAGGTAGGAGATGGACTGGCAGCAGGAGAGGAAGGGGCTGGCGAGGGCGAAGAGGGAGCTGCGGTAGGGCTCGCTGCAGGGGAAGAAGGAGTCGGACGGGAAGAGGAAGAAGGCGAAGCGGCGGAAGAAGAAGGAGCCGGAGAGGCGGAGGAAGAGGGTGATGAGACACCGTTACCAATATCTGAAAGGTTGGCGGCGTCAGAAGAAGGAGAGAGGGAAGGAGAGAGAGAAGGAGAGAGAGAAGGAGAGAGAGATGGAGAGAGAGATGGAGGGCCGATGGTCCTCTCTAGCGAGGAAGAGGGAGAAGAGGTGGGAGAGCCTGCAGATGAGTCACTGAGGCCGTTACCTCTGCCAGGAGACGACGAGGAATCGTCTGAGCTATGGGCTGGTAAGACGGTCACTAAGAGAAGAACAAGCCCTAGGACGGCCAAGAAAGAGAGACCAACAGCGGAGAGAATGACTGCTTTGCGTTTCCTTCCCTTGGTCTCGCCCTGTGTTGCCTGCCTTTCTTCCCCTTCACCTGGTGCTATTATCGTAGGGCTAACCACTTGTTCTCTGTCTTCTTCTTCCTCTTCCTGATCTCTGTTTGGAGGCGGGGAGTGGGCGAAGAAGAGAGGGAGCGAGTACTTGTCCTGTTCTTTCTTGCTGGAGCTTGCTAGCTGGTCCATAGATTGTTACAGAGGGAGAGAGAGAGAGAGAGAGAGAGAGAGTCTTCTCCGAGAGGCTGGCGATCGCCTTGCAATCGATATGTTGACAGTAAGCTGGAATCTTGGAAAGTGAAGTCCCTTTGCTGCCAAAAACATTTCTGTCCTTTCTCTTTCTTTCTTTTCTCTTCCATCGCCAGTGTCTGGCGACGCAGGTGTTGCTGCTCGCACTGGTTAGTCCTTGCTTCATAGGTTCACCACCACTTCTCTCGTCTTCTATCTCCCGTTCCTCTGATGAGGCTTCTTTTTCTTCTCCTTCTTCTTCTTCTCTCTCTCTCTCTCTCTCTCTCTCTCTCTCTCTCTTTCTCTCTCTTCTTGTTCTCTTTTTCCTCCTCTCCGTAGACTTTTGCGCTGCTATTTTCATCGTGGTCATCCTGTTCTTTGTCTCACCCGTTTGATGTGCATCTCTCTCTCTCTTTCTCTCTCTCTCTCTCTCTCTCTCTCTTGTGGCTTCTCTGTTTTCCTCCCTTCGCTGATACAGAGGCAGGCGATGGTGGAACGAGGTCCAGAAGCCTTGGAAATTTCTCTGTGTCCGTTGAGTGACCAACTTGCTCTTCCTCTGAATCTCTCCTCTCTCTTCTCTCTCTTTCTTTGTCCTTCTTTTTCTGGGTATCTGCGTATCGAGGTAATCGCAAGGGTCAGTCGATTATTTCTCCCTCTCGTTGTGACCGCCTCACTTCCTCTCTGACCTCTCTCTCTCTCTTCTGGTTTCTTTGCGTCTCTCTCTCTCTTTCTCGTCTTTGGTGTCTCTCTTCTCTGTGTTTACCTCACTGTCTGTATCTCTTTCTCTCTCTTCCTTTGTGTCGCTCTGTTTGTGTCCTCTCTTTTGTGTCTCTCTCTCCCTCTCTTCTCTCTCTCTCTCTCTCTCTCTCTCTCTCTCTCTCTCTCTCTCTCTCTCCCCCTCTCAAGTCCAAATCTATCTCTTGCTCTTTGTCCCTTCAGATTTTCTTGAAAAGTCCACGCTGCACGATTCCCTTGCGCCGACCTCCATCACTGTGTCTCCCTTTCCATATAAAATATCTCTTCCCCGCCCGTCTATATCTCTCAACCTTACAAGCTGTCTAATTGCTTCTCAAAGCTCACTCTGTATTCTGTCAGTCTCACTCTGTCTACCGGAATCTATATTCGGCTAACAACAACGACGAACGCACCTACGCCTCGAATGTTCTATGAATTTCTATGAGGTATGGTGGGTGGCACGACCGGCTACACCCAGCTGTACAGAGCTCTACAATGAAACTATGACGTCCTTAACTTCAAACAGCGCGGCCTAGAAAATCTGCCCCAGAGTTCTATTTCTTAGACGTTGTCCTACACTCAAGAACGTCTAAATGGGCATTGGAGAATATTATCAGAAAGGACATGCCTCTTAGATAATAGCTCCTTTACTCCTACCCGTCATCACGCGCAGGTATCATATATAGGGTAAATAGCGGATCTCAAGAATGCCCTTTCGATCTTTTCCTGCACCTTAGCAACCACCACGGCTCTGGAGATTTTGGACTTTGAGTATCTTGCTGGTCTTTGACCCAAGAGTGTCCACCAGCACTTGTAGCCTATAGAAATTCTATAAAGCCAAACCAACAACGGAATAGCCGCGTCATTCTAGGCTCACAAACCTACTGTAATGCAAATTCGGTAGAACCATGATCAACTCTCGGTCTTACGGATAATTAAGAGGTGGCAAGACAAGGCTACAACTTATTAATTTCGTTCGGTTTCGGACCTCGTTTTGGCTGGCGAGATCTCCAAACCTTGCTTTTGCTGGATCTCGTTGGGGTTCTTATATCTCTCTAGCTCCCTCTTTCTGTCTCTTTTCTCCTCTATACTTTCGTAGTCCCCTCTGTAATGAAACGCCTTCTTCTTATCTGTCTCTGTCCCTTTTGTGTCTCTCTATAACTCTGTCTGTCCGTCTGGTTTGTAACTCCTACCACTCTCCGTTCTTCCTCTCCTCATCGTAATTCTTAGTGTTGATAGGAGCCAAACAATGGACTTCATCTTTTCCTTGGTCTCTGATGACGGCAGAGACAGAGTCATCAGTATCAACAGAGCGACAGGTACTCCGCAGAGGTAGCGCAGTCGACGGAGTCATCAACAGGGTTAGCAGAGTAATGAGAGTCAACAGAGGTAACAGAGCCAACTTGGAGTCTAACAGGCTCCTAGAGCAGAGTCAAGGTCGCCACTTTCTTCATTTCTTATCGTCATCTTCTTCTTTCTCTCTCTTGTTATACTTCTCAATTTCTCTCTTCCTTCTGCTCGTTCTCTTCTCTCCCAGTGGCCCTGTGCTCAAGTTTCATTGGCTTTGAGCAAATCTATTAGGTTTCAGGAGCTTCTTTCCTTCCCTGAAGTCTGTCATTAGAAAAAGAAAACAAGGAATGATGATGAGTCGGTACTTTTTAATGAAAGATGTTATGGCGTTGGTGATCATTTCCTACAATGAAAGCATCTCCCTTGTTCTCCTCTCTTACCAGGCGCTCTCCATCTATCCTAGATCAGGAAGGGAAAATGCGCTCCTTTCCTTCAGAAAATACTTCTTCATGACAGCTACCAAGAAGACTCTCTTGACAGGAAAGGTACGAGAAAGGAAAGAAAGGCAAACATAGAGAGATCAGCTGTTCACCAAGGAAGAGGACCTCCATCTCCAAAGCTGACGAATAGCTCTTCACACTCTCATTGAGACCTGAGGTAGGGCAGTCAGCATTCCACGAAAGGCCCTCCTTCACTGTTCCTCATGCGCCCCATGCAAAGGACGGGAGAGAAGAGAAAGCTTCAGTATGCGGAAAAGTGCACCGCGGCGAACTGTAGCTTCATAAATAAGGCTTAGCAAAAAACAGAGATAGATGCACCACTAAGAGGAAGGAGGCGCAGATCTCTCCTCTTCGTTTTCTGTTTACTTTCTGCCCTTTGTTGTCAGAGTCGACGTGTCTGTCTCTGTGAATCAGCAATAAAGTCCAGTCTTCACCACGCGGTCTAACTCTCTGTCTCTCTTCGCAACGTAGCAGTAAAATCTCTCCGCAGCAACTTTGTCCAAGAAGTCATCAATTCTTTGTCTGTTCGGCCCCAGATAGCCCTTTCCATCATCCACATAGTCCACGACAAGCACCAACTTGCCTGCGTCTCTGACCTTTCTAAGAAAGGTAAGCCTCTCTTCTGTCTCATCCCTTTCTACCGCCTCTAGTCCGTCATAGAAGAGGTCCTCCACGCCAATGCCATTGATGGTGTAGAGATACCTCCCGTCTTCGTCATACTGAAGGATCTCTTCCGCATTCTGAGGAATGACCTGAAAGTTCACCGCGTTACGGACAACTCGCGCGTGATAAGCAATCTTCAAAACAAAATCGATCATAAGGCGAGCCGCCTCTTTCTCGGAGAGAGGGCCAGAGTGTGTCTCTCTCTTTTCGCCTGCCATTCTCAGCTGCATAGGGTCGCT
>FLMG01004351.1:603-17019 GCA_900088475.1 Hyphochytrium catenoides
AGAGAGAACACGGACAGAGCACTAGGGAAGGAAGAAAGAGAGAGACATCAGACCATCAACGGCCGCAGCCTAAAGGTAAACCGCCTCTGGTTCTCCTTCCCGCTAGAAGACTAGTCAAGGATCATTCTCGTTCCTCAACCTTCGCCGCAGAGTAACGGCCCCGCTCTCACACACAACGCTGGAGCTGGTCATACTACTACAGCGAAGGAACACTAAAGGCTGGAGGAGATATGGGTTGAGGGTCAAGGGACCGTTATTACTAAGCCATCACATTGGAGTTGTGTTTGTGCCTGCTGATTCGAGCTCCTTTTGACCGTTTCTTTCTCCAAACAATGTGTGAGAGTAAAGAGGTGCCTTAGTCTCTCTCTCTCTCTCTCTCTCTCTCTCTCTCTCTCTCTCTCTCTCTCTCTCTCTCTCTCTGTCTCTCTCTCTCTCTCTTCTCTTTCTCTCTCTCCGACTCTCTCTCTAACTCTCTCACTCACTCTCTCTCTCTCACTTTTCTCACAACCCCCTGTCTCTCTCCGCTTTCTCTCTCTCTTTCTCGGTCTGCCTTTTCTCTGCTGTCTCTCTTCTTCATTTCTCTCTTTTGCCTTCCCCTCTCCCTCTTCCTTTCCATCTCTCTCTCGCATGCCATTCTGTATCGGGCCCTTGCCTTTCAGTCTTCCTTCCCTCTTCTTATTCTGTAACACGCTACATGCCTACTTGTCTTCTCTCCTTCTTCCACTCGGGCCGCTCTGGTTCGTTCTCACGCCCTCTTAGTCATCGATAGTGTAATCCCGGAAGGGCCGAAGGAGCCTCTCTCTCTCTCTCTGTCTCTCTCTCTCTCTCTCTTTTCCTTTTCTCTCGTCACTTTTACCCTCTCATCAGGGGCCTTTCTCTCACCTTTGTACATCATTCTTCTTCTTAGGCTCCTCGTCCCTAACTCCCTTCACAACGTAGAGAAGACATCCTTTATCAGTCATCGAATGGTCTCTTTACAAAGCTTCATCTGATGACTTCTCCTCTTCTTCGCTTCTCACACGCGTCGTAAGAAAGAACTTTATAAAGTCTTCATTGCAAACTTCTTTTTGACTCTTTTCTGAAGATCTGGTGATGGTCTCTTCTCTGGCACTTGGTCTTCTTTTTTTCCGCTCTCTGGATAGCTTCTTTCTCTCTATCTCTAGTCGCATCCTCTTCACTATCTCTAGTAGGGGTTCGGCTGGGCAACTTTCAAACTAGCAGAAGTATCTTGTTGGGAATTCGAAAGGAAGAATGTGACTCAACAGAAGATGTGCTCTTTCTCTCTCTCTCTTTTCCTCACTAGCCACGCATGAAGGTAGCATCTAGGAACAGAAAGGGATTATTCTTCTCCTTCAGTTGTCATAAAGGTAGAAAAGAGAGTTGAGATTCCTCCTCCTGCTGCTTCGATCGTGATAACCTTCGTGGAAGACATCATTGATGACTGATAAAGTGACTAAGTAAAATAACGCAGAGCCTCCATCCTACGGAGGGTAACGAAGGAGAAGAGAGACAGAGATATCTTTGCGAGAGACAGAGCGAGAGAAAAAGAAAGACCGACGCTATGAAGCCACACCACGCTTGCCATGAGAGGTGTATCGGGGTAACAGAGGAAACGATCAAAGGCACGAATAATAGAATAAAGTTATTAGGGCAAACATTCTAGAGAAGAACGCAGCCATCCTTCTGCTCCCTCGCTCTTCGTCTCTCTTCTCTCCTCTCCTTTCGACTTTGGCGGCTCTTGTCTCCATTCCCACGCGCTTGGGGATCAGGCACAGGACCACCTTGGAAGGTCTCCGTGCCGCTCTCGTTGCTCATGACTGAAGCTTCCGTCTGCAGGCGAGTTAGTGTCTTATCTCTAGTCTCATACTTGTCTGTGGAGTATTGAAGGTCTTCTTCCTTCTCTTCTCCTTTTTCGGCTCTGGACGGAGCCTCGGCAGGAACTCTCTCTTCAGAGACAACTTCCTCCGGCTTCTTTGGTTCTTCTACGACAGCCTCGACATTCTCTTCCGAGATAGCACCTTCGGTCTCCTTTGGCTTCTCTGCCTCAGGAGAAGGAGCTACTCGCTCCTCAGTTGTAGGGTTCTCCTTCTCCTTGTTCGAGGCGGTCTCTTCTATGTCCTTGTGCTGGGTGTCCTTCACTGGAAGGACTTCTTCCTCAGTGCTTTTTGGCTTTTCCATTTCGGCTTCTTCCTCACTCTTTTTCTCATCGACTGGAGCTGGCTCTGGCTCAGCCGACCTCGCTTTCACATTGGTGGTGGTCCAGGAGGCTTCTCCCTCCTGCCATGTGTTATGAAGAGAGAGGGAGTCAAAGTCTCCGAAGGGTGCCGAGTGGTTGAGTCCCGGCTCCCATAGAACCTCGATGTCGCCACCTTCCTCCAGCTTCCCTCGCGCGATGAGGAACTTGAACTCAATGGGCTCGTCGTCCCGAGGAAGCTGCAGAAAGAAGATACTTCATTAGCAAACGCCTAACTCATTTCCAGATCCTCTCCTTCAAGCCCTTTCTGAGTATGACCCCACATTGCCCTCCCAAGAGTGCGTGCTGCCTGCCCAAGACCTTGCTAAGTAGGATCTTCTACTACTCTTTCCACTCAGTGTTAGGGAGAGCTATATTTCTTACTCTTCCCAAAGCCAGTTTTCCTGTCTGCTAACCAGACTGACAGGATGCCTCAGATAACTTCCTGTCCATTGACTTCTCAATCGTTTTAGTCTCTCCCATCTCTATAAAGCCGGCCTGCTTCCGTCGCCTTACCACGCTAGCTTCTAAGGACACAACCCCTTCAAGCTAACTCCGTGCCTTCTATTCCCTCCCAACACATAGACGACGAGGGGCTACAGCTTGACATCTTTGCCTCTCGCCCAAGCGCCTGTTATCGCCTCATGCACATGGCCCTTACCTCCATAATTGTCCTCCAGTTCCCCTCATGCCAAGCTAGCGGAAGGGCAGCGTTCAAGTCCCAGTGCCCGAGCTGTGGCTTGTTCCCAACAAGGTAGACATTCTCTCCCCACTGGGTGTCATACTGGATAGAGAATGTGACCGTCACCGCAGAAGTCATCTCTGCTTTTCCAGCTTTCGTCAACTCCGTACTCTCTTTGCAAGTCAACGACCGCTGCGGGTTAAGCGCGATAGGCGCCGCTCAAAAATTCTGAAGCTTTGTCTCTCAAACTGAAGTGGAGCGCGGAGAAAAAGTGAGGAACTTGCAATGCCTCTGCTCCCTGATGCTCTGTCACAAGCACGGAGAAGGGAGAGATACTGGAAGACTATCCTTACACGCGAACTCTGGACAGAGGAGGATCGTCTCTTCGTCTCTGTTTTCTGGCATTTTGGTCCTCTTCCTCTTCTTCCCCTTTCTTGGCCTCTTACTTACCTTCTCGCTGATCTTTCTCATTTTGCTATACTGTTCTCTCTCAGCTCTGTTCTCCCTCTCTCTCCGTCTCTCTCTCTCTCTCTCTCTCTCTCTCTCTCTCTCTCTCTCTCTCTCTCTCTCTCTCTCTCACTCAAACTCTCAAACTCTCAAACTCTCAAACTCTCAAACTCTCTTCTCTCTCTCTCTCTCTCTCTCTTCTCTCTCTCTCTTCTCTCTATCAAACTCTCTTCTCTCTCTCTCTCTCAATCTCTCTCTTCTCTTTCTCTGTCTCTCTCTTCCCTTTATCAACCTCTCATCGCTCTCTCTGTCTCCTCTCTCTGTCTCCTCTCTCTGTCTCCTCTCTCTGTCTCCTCTCTCTGTCTCCTCTCTCTGTCTCCTCTCTCTGTCTCTTCTCTCTGTCTCTCTGTCTCTCTCTTTCTCTCTCTCTCTCTCTCTCTCTATGAGCCATCAGCTTGCTGGTTCGGCCGCACACAACAAGAACCACCTGTGTCGCAAAAGGGCGAGAGTAATAATACCAACTTTGGCACACTATATAATGTCCAATAGCTATGTGTGGCATAGTAGTACCCTCAAGACTATCTCCTCAGACCTCCTCCAGGACTGCTCTTGCTGTTCTTTCCTTCCTCCCTTCAAAACTGAGCAATATTCTGATCCTGCTTGTCCTTGCTCTTCCTTCCCCCTCTTTTTTACACACTCCTCCACCTCTATAACCCCTCTGTCTTTCAAAGATGCCCTCATAACACACCGCTTATTGGCTACCTCGATCTGGCTCTGTCTTGCCCCATCCCCACATCTCGCCGTCCAAGCAGCTGCTACTCGTAGCAATGGACAGCCCACAGCAGAATCATCAATCCTGTTCATAAAAGCCGTTACCGCCTCTGTTGGATTGTAAGAAGTAAAGATATTGGTTGAGTATCGCCGCTCGCGCGATGAAAGGCCAGAAGGCGGCATGAGAGCCAGAGAAAGAGCCAGATCTGAAGGGGAAGACTAGCATCTGAAGCTGTGCATCTGCAAGCTTCATATCCTGGAGGGCTGTCCTCTGTCCTACTGCTCATAAGCTGATGATTGTGAGGGATGCGTGAGCATTGAAAGGAGAGGACAAGAGTGCTCCCTACCACTTGATGTGGTGACTGTGTGAGGATGAGTAGTGTCAGCACCAAGGATGTAGCGGTGGCTTGTCCTGCTGCTTTCCGTGAACACAAGTACCTTTTGACGGTCCCGGAAGGGCTTGAAGACCTAGCCCTTGCAGAAGTTGAAGAAGTTTGTGAGGATCTTGCTGTCCAATGGCAGGGAAGAGGAGTCCTGCTTGTTGACTCTTCATCATCACCTTCCATTCTCTGTAATCGTCTTCGATCGGTACACGCTGTCTCTCTCTATGTAGTCCATCGTCTCATCGACCCTGCAAGAGCTCCTCTTTCTTCCCTCGAGGATATTGCCAAGACACTGGACTGGCCCTCCATATTCTCTCTATGGTCTAGTCTCTCCCTCTCTTTCTCCTCTTCTCTCTCTTCTTCGGAACGTGCAGAACCAACAGAACCAACATTCCGTGTGACCTGCTACAGGAGAGGCTCGCATCTTTTCAACAGCAGCGAGGTAGAGCGGGCCCTAGGTGCAATTGTGGCTTTCCAGACGGGCTTGAAGGGCAAGATGAAAGACTTTGATGCGGATGTGGTGGTAGATGTGCGGGATGACCAAGTGACAGTGAGGATGCCGCTGCACCCACGAACTCTTTCTCTGAGAAACAGAAGAGAGCTGGGAAGGACCACTCTGAACAGGTAACCAAGAGTGACAAACAGTCGTTGTAGAGAAGTGACCCTTGGTGATGAGCTTCTAGTAGACTTGGTTCTCTCTCTCTTTCTCTCTGTGCCTCTGTTGTTTGTCCCCAGTCTGCAACGTCTTCAAGGTTACGCCTCACATCCCGCGCCATGTCTGCCCCTTGAAACGCTTTCCTTCGACGTTTCTCTTTTCTCTCTTCCATTCAGCGCTGTAGCTTACTGCGTAGGAAGACTCGCGAACATTCAGCCCGGAATGCTAGTGGTTGATCCTTTGGCTGGCGTGGGATCCATTCCAATAGAGGTGTCTCTCTCCTGCGGTGACTCCCTCTTCTTAGCGGGCGACATACACTTGGAGTCATGCCGCAAGGCAACCGCCAATGCCTATCTCCCCTGGACGATACCTTGCGAAGGAACTGAGAAGAAAGGACTTTGTGACGTTGTCCAATGGGACGTCAAAAGACTTCCTTTGAAAAAAGACAGCGTTGACATTGTAATCTCCGATCTTCCATTCGGCTTCCGCCACGGCTCTTTCCGACAAAATCAGAGGCTATATCCTGCGATGATGAAGGAGTTGGGAAGAGTGATAAAGACTGGAGGCAGAGCTTTTCTTCTTACCACTGAGAGAAAGGTTATGCAAAGAGTACTGGAACAGAAGACAGTGAAGCCACTCTGGAGAGTGGAAGATGAGAGAAAGGCAGAAGTCGGAGGCTTTCTTGCCTCTCTTTGGATTTTGCTTAGGATCTAGCTTCTACTATCCTTGGGGATGAAGCATACTCTCTAGCTGGTCGCCCGCTGAGTTCCATTCTCCTGTTTTGCTGGCACAGTCCTTTGTGCAGCACATTACACCCGTCCCCTAACCCGAATCTAGTCGTCAATGACGACCACCTCTTCTCTCTTCCTTTTGAGACCAGTCTCTCCTCCATTGCTCTCTTTTGCATCCGCCTTCTTACCCTTTATGGACGCAGATGAGATTGGAGCGGAGGCCGGTGGAGATGACTTGGAAGTTGATTGGGTTTCTCGGAGTTTGTCGAGGTCTATCAGCCCAAATAGGCCAAAGTGATCGGATGGCCAAATCCCTTCTGCGATGGGCTGAACTCCTTGCTGCTCCACAGCTACAATGGCATCTCGCGGGACCTAGAGCGCGGTCATGGTGATTGACGACGTGTGATGAGGCGACGACGAGTACATAGTTCTGCTGGCTTGCGGCAGAGAACCTAACCTGCAGTTTCCCCGCCACCGGGCCACCGGTACTAAACAGAATCCTGTCGAACCGACTAACATAAGGGCGGTGAATCATCTTGTTCCTGGTGCCATCATACGTGGCCGCGCCTTGTCTGCCTGGACCTTGGAGAGAGCGGAGGGAACAAAGCAACAATATAGAGACTGGTGTAGGGACACTCGCCGGAGTTGCTCCCTGTCATGATAATGGTGGTCCTTACCATGATGCAGTTGCCACAAGTCAATCCACCCGTCGCCCAGCCCGGCTGTGGCCTGCGCGGAGAACCTTAGACGGTAGATGGACGAAAGGTGACGACAAGAGTGACCACAAATATTGAACCAGACGACTCTTTTGGGCACGGCTCTCCTCCGTTTGTGCTCGAAAGATCAAAATGCATCGCCTACCATCTTATAACGATAGACCTCTTCGTCCATGCTTCCCAGATCGCCACCGTTCCTTGTCCTAACGAGATCCAAAAACTCCACCTAGGGGAGGAAAATGAAGGGTCAGTCAGAAGAAGGAGATTAATGTCGCCTTTTCGCTAGTTAATCCATTCTGCTCATTCCGCACCTTCTACGCCTCTATCCAATCTCTCTCTTCACTTCTGCTAATAGCTTTCATGCTAAGGCGCATACCACCATCAGTAAAGCACTTTGAAATTCATCCTAAGGCTAGCTGCCCAATGCGTATAAAATCTACCTCTACCTGCTTAGCTTCCTTAAGGCCAGAGTAACCAGGGATAGCCCGCGCAGGTATATGATCGAACTCTCCGGCCTTTATGAAGCAAGAGGCGTGATAAAACATATCTATTTCCTGTGTCATGCCGTTCGCTGCCAATGGCTTGAAACCGTGGAGAGGTAGATGCGACGACGAGACGTGAAGCAGCTTAGCACTCCACCATTACGAGGGGTCAGGCGGGACTGGCATCAAACGCCCGCAGTAGTAGAGAAGAATCTCACCCCTTCACCCTTCTTGACGGCTCGGGTTTCTCCAGCAGGAATCTTTTCTTTGCAAATGCGGCAAGAAGATTTGCCTGCGGAAGTGTCATACCCGTGAGCAGAGTTCCCTTCCAACCGCTGGGTTGTCGAGAGTCAGAATAAAAGGAACCGCCAGGAAAGTGTGGAGTGCACTCTGAAGGTGAATGGCAAGAGCACGTTGATATGCATGAGGACCTAGGAAAAGAAGACAGGAGCGAGCAGATAGCACAAATGCATGGAGACCTGACTTTGCTGCCTCTAGCCGCTGGAACTGGCTGCCTGTCTCATTCTCTAGCTCTCCATCAAGAACGTTCAAGTCTCCCATAAATACCGCACCCAAAGCACTCTCTTTAGATGCCCTGCAGTGTACATGAGGCGTAGGTACTTGCTCGACCGGGAGCATACGTACATCTCTCTTAGAAGCGTGAAGCTCTCGTGAAGCTGGGCTCTTCTTCTGTATCTGCTTTGGGGGAGGCTCTCAAGATGTGAAGTCCCTACCACGAAGGTATTGTTTGAGCCTACGTCAATCTTGAGATAAGTCTTAGCCCCATCAAAAGGACGAGTCGAGGAGCTACTGGTTGCCACAAAGAACCTTACCTCCATGTAGACCAGCTCTCGGCCCATCTGAGAATTTGGGAAGTGATGGGTCCCAACTTTTATTACCGGGAGGGCACTCATTAGAAGGCTATAGTAGACTTCTGACCGTGGTGGGCATTGGGCTATGCTAGTATGGAACAACCCAAACCAGTCCTACCCAGGACAAGGAGTGAACCCATGATTGAAGATGGGCAAGCGGGCAACAAGAACTCTGCTACCTGCCTCTGGAGCAGACTTAGAATCGTAGGTGTGACCTCCTGTAGAGCTATGACAGCGGGCTTCAGTGCCTTTATGATCGCTCCGATGGCCTACAAAGAAACGTAAAAAGCGTCATGCTTAGGGCGCATTTCTTCGCGCGAGTTCGGTACTATTCCCTAGTGAACTCAGTTCTAAGCTTTCCTTGTGAACACGCACCTGCATTCGAACTTCGAGGTGTACTTCCTCAAACCACACATTGTAGGTCAAGAGCGAGAGCCTCTTCATTGTAGCTGTCAAGGATGCCGATTAGCTTACAGAGTTCCTTATCTTCTTGCCCAAAGCGAAGGAAAGACTCTATTAGCCTCAATCGCTGGGCCTAGAACCGTCCTCGAGCTCAGCTCCGTAGCAAAAGTAGAGATATCTCCGATGACGTTGGTATTGGCCCGCGGACTGTCGAGACTTAAGCCTTTATCGCGCTCTTGGGATGATGGAAGGCATCCAGCCCATCACGCTCTCGCACACACTCTCCTTCCCCCGTCGAGTGCTGCGGAAGGCCTGCGGCAGGACAGCAATCGATTCTGAAGATGGAGGCGGAGCTTCACAGATTTTTCGTGCTCTGCCGCACTTTTTGATCTTTTTTCTCTTCGCATCCACTTCGCGGGCAAAATGACGAACTTCGAAATTGTAAAATTTCGCCCAAGCTAAAAGCCATTCTCTGGGATTTGGGAGTATATTCCGTGGCAAACATGACAATACTGTTTCATTGCGCTTCTTACGATTTCACGCGGTCTCATCCTCCTTCTTGCGCTTGACATTCTCATGAGACAGACAAGCGAACGGCGCCAGGAGAGCATCTCAAGCAGCTTCAGGGACCTCGAGAGACCCGCCGCCGTACGCAGATGATGGTACGTGACCTCAAGCACCGCAGGTCGATGAAGCATCTAGGAAGACTTAGCAGGTTCTTTTTGCTTAGATTAGGATCCTGCTCTTGGTCATAAGAGGAGACTTCGGTTCCGCATCAATGATGCTAAGGTTGGTGCTCCCATTACCATCTCCTGGGGAGAGTTCCATGTTTGGCCTCACCTGTCTCCGCCTCACCTGTCTCAAGGCCAGAGCACATTGATATCTGGAGACACAGGCCAAGATAAGTTAGAGTCGTAGTTCACGCGAATGACACTCACAGATGCGTGTGTCCTGTAGCAGTTCGGCTACAGGCAAGAAAACCGGTAGAACCAGCCGAGCAGAGCGCCCATTGGAAATAATGTTGTCACTGACAATTGGACCTAAATAGATAAATAACCAGAGCCCAGGGACTATGGCATAAATCATGTCCTGACCTAACACTGGCTAAGTCGCCATCAAAGACTTTTCACTCTTTCATGCACAGCAGACTGAGAATCTAGGTTGCCTTGAAACTTGTCTTGCCACTTGAGGAAAGAATGGTGCTTCTCCCGATCGAAAATCTCTTCCTCTTCCAGACATCTACAGTCCTTCAGTACTGGTGTTAGCAGCTGCTTCTGAAGCTCCAGCTGTAATGCCTCCATTTCTTTCTCAAAGACACTTTTGCTGTCGTCGCTTCGGTCTTTCAGCACAGAGACTTTGGTCTGCCGCCTGCATGTAGCAGCGTCACTATATGTTGGCATCAATATAAACTTCTCTTGGACTCTCTTCATGTCCTCTGTCTGGTTATCCTCTCGTCGCACTCGTCCGAGCATTTCTATCTCCTCTTTGAGGACGTCAGTGAGAAACTCATAATCGACGTCCATGTCTATGCCGCACTCTTTCATTAGCTCCTCCCAATAGGCTTTGTACTCCGCATTGCGGAACTGCTCCTGAAAGCGACGCCTTCGTTGTTCTTTTGAATTGTGCAGGTCAATGCCCCAGAATTTGTCCACGCGGCACTGAAGAGCTTTGGAAGATGTGGTTGGAAAAGGGACAGAGCAAAAAGAATGTGGACATGCAGACTTAGGAGAGGTAGTATGGAGAGTGGAAGGAGAAAGGAATGCCGATCAACGCAATCTGATGGTGCATAGATAAAGTAACCAGTAAGAGAAGATGAGAGAGAGAGACAGGAGAGAGAAAGGAGAGGGGAGGATAGAGGGAAAGGAGAGGACGGAGAGAGTAAGAGAAAGCGAGGATCTAATATGCGTGAAGGTATTCAAAAGACGACAGTCCTGGACCGGAGGTTTTAAGTCTTTTACCTTCTTCACATCTCATCACGAGCCTTTCCCTGATTTGCTGGGTCACTTCCAGGAGTAGATTTTGCAGCTCGATACGCCGCTTCTCCAGGTCGACGCAGCGTTGTTCGTACGCTGTTGTCTCTCTTCCAACAAGCCGCAGGAAGGCTTCCTTATTCTTTTCCATATGCCGCTCCACTCCTCCATAGAACATCGCATCACTTTTCCTCTTTTCCTCCTCTCTCGTCCATACTAGCTCCTCTCTCTCATCTCGTGCGATTTGAAGCGCCCTATCAGCTTGGCTACGCAAGATGTAGGCCTCATACTCTCTCTCTTCCTCCTGGACTTTTCTCTTCAAATCGCGTCTCCTCATTATCTCCACTTCATCTTCCATAGCCTCTGCCTGATGACGCCTCATCTCTTCGAAGAGATTCTCCTTTGCCATCTGTAGCCTTCTGGCAGCGTCTTCCTGCTTTTTCACCAACACCTCAGCTCTTCGCTGTTCCTGTGCCTTCTGTCTCTCACGGAGTAGGGCTCTCAAACTCCTCATCTCCCCCCGTGTTGATTGGTCCTCATTTACGGCTCTACGTACGCATTGGCGAACAAGGGAAACAAATAATAAGTATCAGAAAGAGAGGAAAAGAAAAATGATCAGGGAGTAACAGGAGCGACCAGCCAAGCAAAGAGGGTATATAAGAAGGAAGTTAAGGAAGGACCAATGAGAATACATATCGACGGATAGATAGATGAACAGCGAGAGTCAGCCAATTGTGACAACAAGGGCAACGAGGTATTGGAGAGTGGAAGTCATAGCAAGTCATATCCAGTCATATAACGTTCATGAGCACTTCAGAAATCGCAGCTCGCAAGAGGCGTCACGCCTGGCGGCCCGCCTTACCGTGGACCGATGATAGACAGAGGAAACGAGTCGAGAAAGAGCTTGGTACTCCGCAAAGCTTCTTCATCCTCCGCGTCACCACGCAGGGGAACGAGAGGGGCCGCCTTGAGAACTTTGTGGGATGGACTGAGTGTCTTACAAGCGGCCTTAGCATGTAGTTTGTCTGGCGATCGACTGGGCATCGTGGAGAACGTTGAGAACCAGAGCGCTTTTGCTGCGCCGAGCTCCACCTCAAATCTTTCTAGCGTACATTTCTTCTCCGGAGACTGACCAGGCACCTCAGCAGATTTCTCTAGGAGAGATCCACATTGAGAACCGAGCTGACTTATAATAGCGGCCTGCGACAATCCTAAGGATGCGTTCGTCTGTCTTCTGCTGCTATCAGGGGGTGGAAGAAGGTTGACCGAGCTCTCTTTATCCTTAAGGTTCTTTAGTATCATACTTTCATCTGCCTTATAATGTTGTACAAAGGCAAAGGAATCCTTTCTGCACGTAGGACAGAGGTTGCCAATGTCTATAGTCACCGCTGGCGCATAGCCTCGCAGATAGACAAGTTCTATATGTAAGGAGCTTGAGACCCTCTTGACAGGGGAAGAAGTGCTGCTTCCTTTAGCTCCCTCTTCTCTCTTTTTTCCTCCGCCTGACGGTAGCCCTGAGGCCACACCTGGCAGTTTGGCCTTGATCGAGGGAGAAAGAAGGGGCGTCGATTTGGTGGGCGAGGGGGAGAGAACATGGCTGTGTGCCCCTTCCAGGGGCGAAAGATGGTCTTCTCTGGTAAGAATTATATGATAGCCAAGCGCTTGAGAAGACCTATCGGTAGTACCAAAGAAACTCTTTCGCTTCCCACCGGAGGTAGCTAGGATCTTCGCCTGCTGCTGTCGGAGGCTTTTTGTCCTCCTGTCCTCGGCCACAAAAGTGCAAACCTGACAGCCCCCAATCTCTTCCGCCGCACCAGCCTTGACCTCCCTCTGTAGCAGCAGAACCGAAGGTAACCGACCTCGTCCAGGAGCGAAAGAAGCAGGATCTCCCAGTCGTTTTAGGGCTTCCCGTCGTGGAGAATCGAGGTCATTTGAGCTCTCCGTAGTTAGGGAACTGTCAGTTGAGATTTTACTGGTTGACGTGCTCTGCCTGCTAAGGGTCGGCAGCGCTGCATTATGGCGCCCAATGAGTTCCTCCAAGCCAATCATGCTATCTATTAGACCATGAAACCTCCCTTTCCTCTCCCCCTCCACATTGGCAAGACCTGAAGCCTAGGCTGGCGCTGACTGCACGCATGCAAGCTTCGCAGGGACAGACGCCACCATGGACCAAGAAGGGACTATCATAGCCACTATAACTTGCCTATAGTAGTGTCCTCATCAGAAGTCAGTCATCACATTGAATCCCTCAAGAGTATGCACATCAAAAGGTCAGACTGGCTTCGCAGCTGTCCAAAGCCCTGAGCACCGCTGTCCTGGAAGAATGACCAAAGCGGCAATAAACCGTGGGAATGCTTACTATGAACTCCACACAGTACATTGTTTTTGACCCTCTGAGCACCCCCAGGACATGGGGTCCATCATCCAAAAGGCGTTACAAACTTGCCACTTGTACCCAGCCCTAGCGTGGCAGTAGTAATATCTTAAATCGTCTTTCGGCCATTGGTTGGGATACTACTACTACTTGGAACCAGGTGCATACTTGTACAATGTTTGGACAAATAAGCTTTCTGTGAGGCTACGAAGGGACATCTGGGATGCGGGGATACAACAAGTGCGCACAGCATTTTTCTCCTCTAATTTTCGTGTGTATACGGGGAGCAGTGTTGGTGTTGTGTGGCAACCTGTCTCTGAGGGCCTCGATACAGATATAATTCTCTCTGGTCCAAGAGAAAGGTATGTGCGATTATGTTTGTTGATTGTGGGCACATTTTTAGTGCGCTTTGAAACTTTGTAAGCAGGGCTCATCTACCAGGTTGTGCCATCTCATGACTCATGACAGAGAGAGCAGGGAAGGGCAGGAGAAGGACGAGCGCAGTTGTCCAGACCACGAAGATTGCAGGTGATCACAATGATTGTGGTGCCGGCTGTTTTTATCTCTTTCGGTGGCTTCGCGTGATCCTCTGTCTTCCGTAGCCTCCCTGGTGCATGCTCTTGTCTGAAGAGGGACAGTTCTCCCTTTGTATAGCTTATGGCGGCCGCCTCCTGCTGCTGCTGCCAGACTCCTCGTTGCTTGCGCCGGTCTTTTGCATTTTCTTGCCTCTTCAGCACCAAAGGATTGCCGGCGTCCCCCTCGTGGTCCGCCACCAGTGCCTCAGTTTCTATCCACCTATCGGCAGGAGCAGAAGTCTAAACGATTTCTCTATTGTCCGAAGAGGCAACTTGGTAGAGTTGTAAGCAGCGAGAGGAAAATGGGTCACGAGGAAGGGCTGGTTGTGGACCAGGGCCTTCTGATCCCGACATACTTTTACCCAGGAGAGTATTGGCTTCAACTTCATGATTCCTACGTTCCATCTACTTTCGCGATTATTAACCCCAATAGTGGTGTGGGTGAGAAGCTCAACCAGAACTATGTGGATCAAGTGAAAGCTTCCAAGGCAAAGGGAATCAAAGTACTTGGTTACGTCCACACCCGATATGGAGCAAGAGAGCTTGAAGAGGTCCTTCAGGAGATAAGAACCTTCAGGGAGTGGTATCACGTTGACGGGCTATTTATAGACGAGGTAAGCTGTTTTCTTACATGTGACATTATCCTCTTTATGTTTCGTTAGAAGTCCAGCTGCAGATCGGACAATTACTATTGCCCTGCCTGTGCTTAGATATCTCTGACCTTCATCGCATAGCGTTTAGCGAACCTTCGTCTCCATTCGCCTAGAACGAAGCACGGTTGATTTAGTTCTGCCCTCTGGTGCCACGAGCACTGCGGTTAATGCATTGATGTTCACTGTGGAACTTGTAGGCAAGCAGCGACGGTGGCAAGTTCGAGTACTATCTAGCTCTTTATAACTCAGTCAAGCAGGAGGCAGGGAACACCGCGACGGTGGTTCTCAATCCTGGGAGACACTGCCATGAGTGCTACATGCAGGCCTCAGATATCGTTGTGGTCTTCGAAGACTACTATAAAGAATATATAGAGAACTTTACGGCACCTTCGTGGACGAAGAAGTACCCTTCGTCAAGGTTCTGCCATCTGGTCCACTCATGCAAATCGGAAAAAGCAATGGTCCGCGCAGTAGATCTAAGTAAGACCCGGCGCTGTGGTTGGGTCTTCGTCACCTGCGGTGAGTTAGTCTTACAAGTCTCTGTCCTGGGAGGTTGGGCTCCTTTGTCACCGTTCAAAAATCTTACGGCCGTCAATCCTTTTTTTGTCCGTTTCGTCCGTCTTAGTGGCAGGCTCAAGCTGGTCCACTAAACCCTTTGCTTATCCTCTCTGTTTTTTCTTAGTTAACCCAGCACTCTCGTCCCGTTACTTTTTGACTGCTTGTTTGTTTCTCCGGGGTCTTTCCCTTCTTGTGTATAACGTTGTTTGAGGCTTTAACTCTTATTACCTGCTGTCCCTTGTAGGAGAAATGCCAAATCCGTGGGACAAGCTTCCGACGCCTAACTACTGGGCATTAGAGTGCAAGAAGGTGAAGGAGAATGTGTCAGTGGGATGCAATTGCGTCGTCCAGTGACCACCATTCCTTTAGTACTAGATGCCTTCTCAACTATTTATAGACTCTTAACAGATTGTGTGGGGCACCTTTCTTACTCGAACATGACTGAAGCTGTCCGTGAGGGAGGCCCGACTTTTGACACTTCTAGGGGCTTATTAGCGCTTTTTGATCGTTGGGTTTGAGACATCTTTGTATGTCTTGCGTCATCTCTTTTTGTCAAGTTTTCCGGTGCACATCTTTGTCGATACCTGCAAACAAAACGATTCTTGGTAATAGACCACTCCCGCAATATGTCTCCCTCTTGTAAAGCTTTCTGAAAATGCTCTCGCAGACAGTAAACTATACAAAGTGAGAATGACCACATGCCGTCCAAGACATCACCTGGCAGTCCACAAAAGTCTTCCTCCTACATTTCCGCACGCCACCCACCACTGGTGCTGATGCCTAACTTACCATGATAGATATGCTGCTGCTGGTAGCGGCAAGAAGGAGGGCAATTCAAAAAGCTCTTTCTATGGGAAGATGCTCAAAAGCCTTTCAGCAGGGAAAGGAGGCTCCATACAGTTGCAGCTTCTTCTTGTTATGCCGTACGCGGACCATCACTCTCTCCTGCTCTAATGCAGGACTGACGGACAGGCGCCCAGTCAACGACAGCAGAATAGGCTCTAACTACCTTCCCTAATAATAATAGTCCTATAGAACTACCAGTAAGGCAGCAGGCTCCTCCTCTGTCTCCCTGTGCGTTATGATAGACTCTACTGCTAGGAGACTCTACTGTTTTATCACGTGTACGTCGATGTTAGATCCAGTGTGAGGCTGTACAGGGACCTCGTTGTGTGTGCATAGAAGGTCAAGAGGCATTTTCTAAATCCTAGTTGTGAAGCTGCATGAGACAGAATCGTGTAGAGATGTTAAAATAAGATGGTTTTATGACATAGTAAACGCTAGCCTAAGAAGGACTTGTGGAGTGAGACAGAGTGGCGGTGAGAAGGCAGGTTTTGTTGCGGTCACAAAGGATAAGAAGCTGCCGCATCATGTCCTAGTTCTGATGATCATCTTTCCTCTGTTGTCCCTTCTGCTGCTTGGGCGGCGAGCTAGTGCAGCCCGCAGCGCGTCCTCCTCCGCGTTAAATGCCGACAGGACCGACAGAGAAAGAACTTAGAGCTTCGCCATCGAGCATGCTTCAAGAGGTTGCGATTGGCGTCTGTTGCTGCTTTTAACGATCTGAGAGAGGATTCGCGGAGGGGCGTTCTTCTGATGGAAGTTGAAGAGAGCTGCTGAAGTAGAGATCTTGTCATAAGGTTCTGCCATCTCGGTAGGAATCTACCGGGAGAGGAGAAAGAAAGCAGATGTCAAGCTTGACACTACGGAACCTCAACGGGCCCATGGTGCAAGCCGGCAAGTAAGAGACCAAAGTAGTTTATCATAATGCCTCTTCTGTTCAGTTGGGCTCATCCCCTGTCTGGCACTATTTCCGCTGCATTGAAGATCAGGCTTGATTGCATTGGATGCGGACGGCAGAGCAGTCGTCGAAGTTTTTGAGAACCAGCGCCGAGTGCTGAGGTGGGAGAGTGCA
>FLMG01004357.1:0-18761 GCA_900088475.1 Hyphochytrium catenoides
GAGAGAGAGAGAGAGAGAGACAGAGACAGAAACAGAGAGAGAGAGACAGAGAGAGAGAGAGCGAAGGAGAGAGAGAGAGAGAGAGCTCGCGAAAGAGAGAGAAAGGCGACAGAGAGAGAGAGAGTGCGGCGAGAAAAAGAGAGAGAGAGTGCGGCGAGAAAGAGGACAAGGCAAAGGCCCTTAAGTCACAGCTTGATCCCGATGTGTCATCGAAGGACTTTCAATAGCTGAATGAGCCTTGACCTGAGCATGCCATCAGGAGAAGCTCTCGTCAAAGGTCACGAACGGAAGAGCCATGAGCAGGATTTTTCACCTCTCCGTGCAGTCTCTCCTTCTCTCGGCCTCTGCTCTTCTCTTCTACCGACTGAGCAGGTAGGTCTTCCTCACTGAGGGTGGTCGTGAGGAGTGGTGGCAGCAGCAGCGGAGCTGAGATCGTTGCTGCTCGACAGCTGATGGAATCTGACGGATGGATTCTTATTGAAGCAGCTGGAGACAGAGGAAGAGAGAAAGAAGAGAGGGCGCGAAAAACGAGGGAGCGACAGCGAGAGAGAGGAAGAGAGAGAGAGAGAGAGAGAGAGAGAGAGAGAGACAAGAGATAAAAGGGCGAAGGGACAAAACCATAAGGGAAACTCTGTCTATTCTGCTAACAGGTTCGCAAAAGACCCACAGCTCTTCACAGCCATAGGGACCTATGGGAATATACCCCTCACACAGAGGTGAGAGCTCACTCACTACCCCTAACCATCTGTCTCGTCGCTCCTCCACAAACTACTTGTACAGAAACTAAGAACCTCCAAGAACTGAAAGAACGACAATAAATGGCGGAATCAGAACCATATCATAGAGTATGATAACCATATCTACCTCTTCTTTGACCACAGCATAATTTACCCGAGGTTTATTATGAGGTCTCTAGCCCGTTTAGAGGTATACCTATTCGCCTTATATTCGGCTTGTCTTTTCTTCGGACAGTAATTGGGAGTCTATGTACCTGATCATATTCCGCCTTGGGGAGGAGTTTGATGGGATTGGACGTGGCATTAGTTCTTTGTGAAGCGACATACAGGTAACGGTCCTCTGCTGGCAATCAATATCTCATCCATGTTCTAGGCATATCTATTAAGTGGTCTGTCTTGACATTATCCTCTATTTTGTATGAATGTTTGTGTAGATTCTTTTGCCTCTGTCTCGAGAGATTACCTTCACTGGCTCGCGTGCTGGCGTCTCAGCCTGGGTCTGTTGGCTGCACTTCCAGATCTTTTCCTGCGCTTCATCAGCCGTGTCAGCTCTGCGTCTTGCTCTCTTCCAAAGCTCCCTCTCTGCCTCTCCAATGCTCTTCTTGTCCATAGTACGACCTGACCATCAAACAAGGAGAGAATAAAGGTTAGGCGGAAGCGCTAGGGAGCCGTAGTCACAGACCTTTGAATAGCGAAGGAGTGGAGGAGTTACCATAAAAATACAACGATCTAGATCCTCTGAAGAACTTCTCTGCACGACACCGCTGAAGGTAGAGCGGAACGAGGGGATATGACTGAAGTGGAGAGCGTGGATGAATTGAAGCGCAAGCTACGTCAGCGCGAGGATCATATCATTGCGTTAGAGACAAAGCTCAAGGCGTATGAAGAGGTTATCCAGGCGGTGCAGCAGAAGGACAATGGTACCTCGATTTTGCTAATTCTATCTTTTCTTCGGTATGCACCAACGTTCCCACTATGGCGCTGGACGTCTGTCAATCGTTTTGGCCTACCTCTTGAGCCTTCAGTCCATCTGCTGCTCGCCCTTCGGCATAGCCACAATAACCCATTTGATCTTGTTGATTTCACGGTTTGGCCTTCTCTGGTCCTTAGTCTCAGGTGGCAGGTCCTAACTCCTCCCCTCATTTCAAATCATAGAGGCAGCGGGAATGGAAGATGACCTTGGTAACTACTCCCCTCCTAGGACCAAGAGTAAGAACTTCTAATAACAAGGACCATGCCGAGCTTTTCCGTTTTCCCTGGACCTTCCCGTCCTCTTCCTTTTCTTGACACTTTGCATAACCTCTATTGAACTGGGGAAGTTTGTTCTCGTTATCATTTTGTGTCGGAATCTTTGGCCTGTCTATATATATATAGCTTGCTAGGGATGCCGTACAGGTGCAAGCTGTCTCTGCTTTCCTCTCGCCTTCTCTCTAATGCCCGTCTCTCATGCTGGCACCCATTGATGACCCTGTCTCACCTCCATTCACCCATTGTCTCCTATTCCCTAAAAGGCTCTAACCCGAACTGCCTCTGTGTCTCTCTTGGTTATATTTTACGGAATATTTGCCAATCAATCAGGTGGAAGGCTAACAGAAGGACTTGATGCCGCTTTTCAACGCTATGAAGAGAGAATGGGCGAAAACGTGACCTTGGATTTCACAGACGGTAAGAACATAGAGCAAGCCACGTAAGGAGGAAATGTGACATCAACCTTCTCACTTCGTGACCTCCTGATTCCGTTCGCTCTACATAGACTCTCCTATGTTCCGGCGGCAGCTGGAGGGCTTGGAAGATTCCCTCTCATCTCTAAAACTCTTCCTGACTAGCGTGCTCACAGCCGTGAACGACTTCGTCAAGGTAGAGAATGGTCCTTGGAAAATCAAAAAAGAGAGAGAGAGTTCGCCCTTTACACATTAGGTGGCAGTCCCTTCTTCTGTTCTTCTCGGTAACCGAGTTCACTCCTGCACCCATGGTAGCCTTCAGTTACGTGAAATCTCGATGTCTTGAGGCATCAAAAGTGTATCACTTTTCTCATGTCCTTCCCTAGTCCTAAGGAACTCGACAGAACCTTTCCTGGCCGTCACTTCCCAATTTTTAACGTATCTCCTTTTCTTAGGCTGGGAAGAAGTTCTCTTCTTCTCTTTTCCAACTAGGCGCTGAGCTGACGAGTCGTAAGCACTGCCGGTCTCTGTACTCCTCCTCCTATCGTTTGCTCGGAGAGCTCTCAGACACATTGCAGCTTCTAGGCGATTTCTCCATACATCTTGGACACATGGGAGAAGCCCTCAGTGCTGACATTGAAACAGTCTTTGCGGCGCCCTTACAGAACTTCACGGATAAGGTGAGACACCCTAAGGCTTCCGAAGAGGTACAAGGTAGCGAAAGGAGTAAAAAGAAAAGTGGCAGTCTGCAGTTAATGACCTCGAAGTCGTGGCTGACATTAGACGAGCATACCATCACGAAGCGTGAATGTCTCATAACACACGTGAACATAGAGAGAGCCAGCGGCCGACTGAAGGCATTGCTAGATTTAAGCACTACCAAGCTCCTTTTGCTTTTGTGGCGCCAATCTGACGTTCTAGCCTCCGACACCTCGTAGCTTTACTGACCACTCAACCAATTTCTTGGTGCATCTAACTACAACGGGATAGGAGCTTGTGGACATCTCTGAGCTTAGGAAGCGGCTGGAGTCTCTCGGCGATGACTACGAGCAAGCTCTATCAAGGCAATAGCTGCTTTTTTATGCTATCATGATAACCGTGCTAAGTTGTCCTTGTGGGACTCTATGGGTTCCTTGCCACTTGTTATCCATGCCTTTTTTCTAACTGCCTCATAAACTTATATTTTAGGTCGCTCCTCAGAAAGAATCGGACGCCCAAAAGTGATCAAAGCATTTCGTCTCTCTCTCAAGAGGAAAGGAAACGATCTTCTAGCACTCCTATGGAGCCTCCGAAAAGGAAGTCCTCCCCCTCGCGTTCCTCCTTTTTCAAGTTTCGAGACTCTCCTTCGGAGCAGCTTACAGAGGCGCGAAGAAAGTTTGAGTTGGCCCGGTTTGACCTGGTGTGCTACCTAAACCAGGTAAAAGCTACCTTTCTTGCCCACATACCCTTTCTCTCTACTCTCTTTATCACTTACGTTCTTTTTGGCCCTTCGACTGGCCATTACTGTTGCTCTTCCTTATTGATGCCGCCTTGTCTGCTAATGTCCGGGTCACAGATAGATGCAAAGAAGAAGTTCTGCCTCGTCGACTGTGTGAACTCTGGCCTGGTAAGGTTCCCTTTTGCCTGAAGAATTATCGTCATCAGTATAACAAGACTGTTCAACACTATTTTAGTCCTTGATCTGTTGGTCTAAACTTGGCGCTTTTACCCTTCGCTTTGGGCTAATATGCACCCGCCAGCCGGTTCTTCTGGGCTCCAGTCCTACTCTCCTCTGTGCTCTGTCTTCATACTCTATGTCCTATCCTCCTCGGGTAGAGATCTAACCGCTTTGCCAGTTCTCTTTCCTTTCCTACTATCGCAACTGTTTTGAGAAAATTCAATCTCTTCAAAGCCCTCTAGTCCAGAAGCACGCCCTGTTAGCGAAGGCCAAGACTTCGTATGAGAAAGAAGAGAGAATGTGGAAGAGGAAGAGGGAGACGTTAGAGCTTGTTCTGTCGAGTGATGAGGAGGAGATACAGACTTTCACGGTAAGCTGGAGGTCTTTCTGAAAGGAGAGAAAGCAAATGTCTCTACATAAAGTTTGCTGTCTTTTCTTTCGCCCGTCTGCCTTGACTGCTCATTACAGTTGTCATCCCCTGTCATTGCCCTTCTGACAACTCTTACCGGTATTGTTTGGAGCTATTCATTAATCCAATTTCCTAGGTCCGGAGCCTCAACTCACTACAGATGATATCTCTCATTCATATTCCGATGCTCAAGAGCACACTCATCTGCTGCCGCGTTGACCTCTTTGACTTGTCTCACATGGAAGGTATTCTTTCATTTCTCTCCTCAGGTGCCTGTAGAAGTCCTCTCTAAGTCGACGCTTCTTCTGCGGCGGGCTGAAGCCTTGGAAGCCACTTACCGCCGTAGTGGGTATCTTTACCTTAAACAGCAGCATCAGCTCTTCCAGCAACAATGGAAGAGGATATGGGTCACTGTGCATAATGGGTAAGAAAAACTATCCTCCCCAAGAAACCCTTCGTCCTCCTATTTTTACTTAGTCTCTCGCTTGTACTCTCCAAAGCTTGCTCTGGGTCATCTCCGTCCTCTTCACTGTGTGTGTCTCCTGACACGCCTAACTCTCTAAAGAAGTGACCGGCGTGCTGATGCCTACATCATAATAACCTTTTGCTTCTGCTCGCTACGTCTCGATCGGCAGCAAGCTGTATCACATCAAGTCGGCAAAAGACCTGGATCCGGTTCTGTTATGTGATCTGATGCTCTGTAACGGTAGGAGCTTAAGGGACTCTTGACAACTGGACGGTGCTATTAGCGAAAATCCTCACAAGCCCCTCTATTTCTTTGCTCTTGTTCTGGCCACTGCAATAGTTCGCGAGCTTCAGCAGGAGTTACCCTACTGCTTTGAGATCGTTGACAACAATAGTTCACGGGTAAGAGTACTATGAGGCGATTTAGAAGAGAGAAGACTAAAGCCGGGAACACGTCCTCTTAGAGGGGAAGTGCAGAGACTGTATGATGATCTTTTTAGTACTTTGCACGTCGCGCTGGGCTATTGAGGGATAAAAGAAAGGTCAGGAAAGTGGGGGTAGGCCAGCCAATGGTTGCGCTAGAGAGACTGAGGCAGGAGAGCTTTTTCCTTATGACTTATAGCTTCTTCTATTGATTCTTCGACGTATTCAGTTTGTCTTCCAAGCTGCTTCCCAGTACGAAATGTCAAGCTGGGTTTCCTGTCTACAGCAAGTGATAGAGCTCATGATAGGAGGACATGGAGAGTCCGAGACGCTCAACTTTGTAAGGAAATGGCAAGCTTTGTCTGTATATCTGCGTGCTGTGTTCAGACACACTCGTACTATCTAATTCCTGGTGCTGTTGAAGGCAAAGTATTCATCATCCCTAATGTCGCCACCACCATTACCCTGCCTCTCGTGCTTCAATGTCTTGCCTTAAGCTGTTTCTTTGTGGGTCACTCTTCTGATAAGCTTCCAGTTGGTTCACCTGGCGCTCCTTTAAGCAGATCCTCAAGTCTTTCACTCTCTTTCTCCCCTCAGGAGCGGGGCCTGGTTGCTGGCATTATGTCTAAGAGCCCTTCATGTGCCGACTGTGGTACTTCTCCCTCTGAATGGGTGAGCATCAACCTTGGGCTGACGCTCTGCATAGAGTGTAGTGGCATCCACAGAGGATTTGGAGTACACGTCTCAAAGGTGACAGAGTAGTACCCGCTCAAATCTAGAAAAGGTTAACCTTTAACCTCGCTCTAGACTCGCTCGTTCTGCGACTCCTGAAGCTACTCTATCTCTTTTCGTCCTCGCAGAGTTTGTCGGTCGCCTCATTCTACATCAACTTCCCCATGTCTCTGTCTGAAGCTTGTCTCACTGTAAAGGGGGACGAGTGTCTAACCTTTCTGATATGTATGTGCTCTCTTTCAAACTTTTGCGGCCGCTAGGTCCGATCGCTTAAGCTTGACAGGGTAAGTATGTCTTCCTCTTTCCCCGAGGACCTCATGCCAATAAGTGAAGGATATAGAGATAAGGGCGAGAGACACAGAGGATAAGCAGGGGGAGCGGGGCTTGCAAGAGGAGTTCTAGTAGCCTGACCTTGGTGCTGTCCCCTTTTCAACAGATGGAAATATCTACGCTACGGCTCCTGCAGAGCTTAGGCAACGAGCTAGTAAATGGACTGCTCCTTTCGCACATACCCGACGACTTAATAGAGAAACGCCCTTCCCCCACGTCAGGTGTGTGAGAGCGCCTGTCATGGCTTCGATGTGGCAGAATTGGGCTTTGTTTGGCATGGTTTTTCCTTATGACGCTCACTTTTCTGGTGCCCATATATATTTTGGATTACGATCTAGCTCTACCTTGACCCTCGTATTTTTCTCTCTCATGGCCTGACGCATTGCATAGCGTCTTTCTTCCAGGCAAACCCCCTCCGACATCTCCGCTCTCGTTTAACCTGTCTTTTGACCTCTCACTTGGCTTCATTGTCTAGACCGAAGCTTAAGGGAGGAATGGGCCAATCTTAAGTATGTGGAGCGGCGCTTCATATCTCCGACGACTATTACTGAAGAAGAGCTAAAGGATCGTTTTCTAGAGGCAGCACAGCACGGAGACCTCTCGGAGCTGGTAAAGTGTTTCCTAAAGCATAGCCTCTTCCCGGCAGCTCTCGCCACACATCCTTTACATCTTCGTGAAAGCAAGCTCTGAGTCTCTAATCGTCGTCGTTTGCTCTCGCATTGCCCGCTCTGTCCCTCTTCTCCTGATATGATTGCGGCGATCCTGGGCATTTTTTCACTTATTCTGAAATGCAGCTGTGGTGCATTCTCCACAACGTTAAGGTGGATGCTGCTGATAGTCTGGGAAACTCTGCGCTGCATAAATGTGTTGAGAATGCCTATGTAGAGGTGCGTATGCAACCAAACCATCTCTGCCTCCTCGTTCTCCTACTACCACCTCCTTTTCGGATAAGTCCTTCAATACTACTATGCTTGCACTATTACCTGAACACCTTTACTAGAGTAAATCGTGTCCCAGCAGTGCTTTCTTCTTTGTCAAAAGGCATTCTCTTTCTATAGATGGCCTCGCTTCAATTCCCTCGCTTGTCGTCTTCTCCTTGTATACCGCTCTCTCTCTCTCTGGCCGACTGGTTGGTTCTCGTCCTATCTTTCTCTCCTCTGTCTCCGTGTCTCTCCCATTCTCTCTCTCTCTCTCTCTCTTGTCTCTCTTACGTCCTTGTAGAGTATAGCTTTGATTTGTGATATCTACCACCTTACGTCAGTTCTCTCCACATTCTCTTACCTGGCTACCGCTTCTAGTGTTGCGAGCTCCTGATCCAGCACGGTGCTTCCCTCTTACAAGCAAATCAGGAAGGGTTGACGCCGGTTGCTCTGGCAGAAGAGCTCAAGCTTCCACAGTTGATTGAAATGATGACGATCAGAATGCTATAAGAACCTCGTCTAAACAAGCAACGAGCTGTCCAAAGAGGACAGCAGGGACTCACCTTGCTGTGAGAGAAAGAGAGATGATTGAAGGTGACATGTGAACTGTATACTGACTGGTTTGAGAACTGGTTGACCGGCCGGAAGTACTATACCGCTAAGCTTGTCATATTTAACGTGTCGCAACGTCAATGTGCAGCAGAAAGGCCCGTTTACTGAGGAGAATGTCTCCCTCCTCTGTGCTCGACCTTACACACACGCTTCAGTTTGTTCTCTATCAACCAGCGCTAGCAAGTGCACACATAACTTTGTCCAAAAAGACTTCGTTGACCCTTCACATCGGGGTCGTACACACTCCTATAACTCCTTTATGAATTCTCTTCGAGCGCCACATCCTTTTGTCTGAAAGGGCTTTTCCCCATCGCCTTCCTCCCTCATCCCGTGGACAGTAGTCTTTATATCTTTGTTCTTATCACTTCAATCAATTTTTAGACAAATGTAAGAGGGGATGAGGAGGGCCAGACAACTGAGAGGTGAAGAGGTGGATGTATAATGTTAATTTGGGCCGGCATCCTTGTCCTTCACTTTCTCTCTTTCAATCTTCTTGCCGTCCTTATCCAGTTGCAATATGGCTTGGGGCAGAGGATGGTATTGCTCCTGAGACAGCCAAGGCCGTCCTCCCCTAGCTTTTGCGAACTTTTCCTTGTCACTTTCGGCTGGAAGTGACTCTGACATTTGCTCTCCCGTGTTCATATCGTTAAGTCCTAATTCATCATTCTCCTCGAAGGACCGGGTGTACCTCTCTACGGTCAGCTTTGGATCCTCTTTGGGTGCGTAGGGATTGTAAATGAAGCTGTTGGCCAGCGGATCCGTTATCCGAAGGGTGAATGGAACTGTGCCACTCTTGAGCTCGCCTAATCGAGTTAGGAAGTCCTCTAGCTTTGCCTTGTACGATCCTTCGGCACTATCTCCATGAGCAAAAGGATTGCCCTGCTCTATATTCTCAATCATTTTCTCTATGAGGCCTTCGACGGTGGTATAAATTCCTCCAAGCGAGCCTCTGGCCATCTCAAACTCCAGTTCTGGAATCTCCAAGCCAGCGGAATCAGACTTTAGCACGTCTCTGGCGACGTCTTCAGGGTCATCGCCTGAGATTCTGAGGGTTGTGGTCTCTCCATAGGACGGGATAGCACCACCGCCCTTTACTTCATTGCTCCTAAAACCACATTGTTGACAGTCATATGACATGATCAACACCTCCTTGAAGTGCGGGATGTCTGTCATGCACATCAACATCTCTCCGGGAACTTGACAATTAGGACATCTCTCTGCAAACCGAAGAACTTCTTTATGTGCAAAGTTCTTTTCCTCTTCGTCTTCATCCCCTTTAACAGCCTGGTCGACGTACTTATCCAGCCCTTCATTGCGTGCTGGAAGCTTCCTAGGCGCTGTGCCTAACTCGTGCTCCTCTTTCTTCTCTGGTTGAAGGCCTACCGCTAGGTCCTGAGCTTCCGACCTGAAATAACTCTCTACCTGCAGATTGGGGTCCGTCTTCGGCGCCAGAGGATTCTCTATAAATGAGTTGCCTGCAGGGTCATCTAAAACCACTGTAAAAGGCAGCTTGAGACCTGAAGACGGGAAGGCAAGTGGAATGGATAGCGCCATGGGACATTAGCAAGCGGGAGGAGAGGTAGAAAGGAGAGAGAAGCTACGAGACGATAGATGCCGCTAGTGGCGGGTGGCGAATGCGCTGTTGAAGCTCAGCCCCTCACTCCGTGAACTTTTAGGGACCCACAGCAGTAGGTGGCGCTAGATAATGGATCTGTTACCTGTGGCGTACATAGTAAGGTCTGCTATGATGTCGTCAACTTTGGCTGCCAGTGCTGGGTCAGCTAGTCGCCGCTGTTCCTGCAACTCCATCAGGTCCTTAGAAGCCTTGGAAAGGAAGCCTTCTATAGTATTCACAGTCCCGGATTGAGTATTCGCAGGAATCTCAAAGTCCAGCTCAGGAAGGGTCATCGTGGCCGTGTCTGCCTTGATAATTTGCCGGTTGAGATCGGTGGTTTGTGTGGCCTTCAGCGTGTGTTTGCAGCCTTTCTCCTGAATCTCACCGCCAAATTGAACCTGCAAGGGCCCATTTCAGATGATCAGAAGCCTAGAAGTGACAGAAGTATCGGTCAATCCTCTTAAAATCTACCTCATTGTTATGGAATCCGCAGTAGTCGCAGTCGAAGGACATCAGGATGATCTCCCGGAAAAATGGGATCTTAGCCAACATGAGCCGGGTCGTGCCTTGTTCCTCGCAGTTCATGCATAAACTCTTCAGTTCCGTAACCCCGGTCTCCGCGTTAGTCCTAACACCTACATCCTCTGCCTCTTCGTTCTCTTCGTCTGCTGTCTGTTGTGACTCAGCGACATGGCCCACTGCCTCCCGCAGATCTTGGTACTCAATATCACTGGATGATTTTGTCATATTCCACTCCGACCGAGGGCCACTCTCCCCACGCTATCCTTACTCAACAATTAGGCACTAGTCAGTTGCCTACAATGAAAATCTTATCCTAACTATCCGCTGCTTCAGATCGAACACCTTCTATCAACTAAGGCCATGCACGTCTCCACAATAGAGCTCTGTAGCTCTGCTAAGCAGTACTTGTTGTCTGCCGATAACGGAGCTCAAGCTCCGACCGGGAGCTCTGACCACCAACAGGAAACATCAGAATCACAGCCGCAGAGACCAAAGACCAAGATCAAGAACTCCAAGAATCGAATCTCAAGATCTTCATCAGTTACTAAGCCTTCCAATCTATCCGGTAATCATAATCTTAAGTTCCTCAACATAATCGTACGAGTAGGTGTCCAGTGTCCAACTCATAATCGGCATTCACGAAAGTAAAGTGGAATATGATCCGAACCTAAGGAGTACAGGATTTTCTTGACCTTCTCTCCAGGTGGATTTAGGACCTCAAGCCTAATACAAACGAGAAGTGGCCGTCTGATACGAAGGTAAGGGAACGCCCCTCAAGATGTCAGGAATTTTCTTGGACAGGGATGCCATGCTGTGTTTGGCATCCTAGAAGGTTTAATTGGGCCGTTCGTCGGAATTCTGAAAGCGGTGTGTTTGCAGCCAGGATGGCGGAAAATTCTAGCCATGCGAACATACACATGGCCAGGTTGAAGATTGGCGGCAAAGTAATAATGACCCAGCGCCATACATATAGCCCCAGCCTTCCTCTTACTACGCCTGGATATGGATTAAACTGACACAGAAACAGGTTCACGTTTCTCTTCTAAGAGCTTTCTAGAAGCAGTAGTAATACGCCCCAAATAGGCTTTAAAGGGTTCTAATTCTCGTATTATCCTCGGTCCATTCTTATGTCAGAATCGGCTCCAAGGCGTTTTGGAATGAGGCGATTTTCCCCGCTCTAATACTATGAGCTTTATTTATACACCATAGATAATGTTAGCAGCCCCATCCCCATTGTGTTTTTTATAGGATGTTCCGCCGATGGAAAAGTATCTGGAAAATGGGCGCCGATGGTTTTCTCTCTCCCGCGCGGGTGCTGCACGATCTCCGGCTCACAGAGCTCCACTTTTGCTTTTCACATCCGCTGCGAGGGATTATGGTCAACCCTGGTTAGCTTTCACGCAGCTCACGGCTGGCGCAGGGTCTCCATCTACAGACTCGTTGCGGCAGGTTCTAAGGGTTAGCTACACCCGAGCGCTCAAGTGTCGGTATCCTACATTGTCAGACAAGGCGAATTTGGGCATAACCGGAGACGCCAGCGAGAAGGCTGACTGGGTTAGAAGCTAAAGGTGTTGATAGAGAACTGGGCCAATCTTGAGGGCAAACATTTGCTGCATTGCCCTTCTGGGTACTGAGTCAGCTCGGCCGGTCATCTGAGCCTAAGTGTTGACTGCCGCTAGACATCTCCTCGACGAAAGGCGACACGAAGGTGGCTGCTTATCCGTACAGTACCCGTACGCATTTTTCCACTCATAGAGCCACTCAAAAGGGTTCTGAAACGCGGTATTCGGGAAGCGTACTCGGCAGAGTCACGGGGAAAGGGAAGGATGTCCCGCTAAGGATCATATGAGCGAGGAGATCGCAATCTACCCCTCCCGTCTCAACCCTAAAAGGGTGTGGACTCTTTGGTTGGGGAGATACCGGGGCAAAAGTCAATTTGGGTCTCGCAAGGAGGGAATATTGGTGGATAGAGTTAAACCTTACTGGTCCAGGGATCATGGCGCAGCTTGCGAAGAATATAGAGGACGCAACTAAGAGGTACAAGCGATGGTTCGACAGGATCTCGCCAACCTCAAGGAAGATATTGCGCAAGAAGAGCTGTCTCCCACATCCTCTCCCAGAGCTTTACGTGAAAGATGCTTCGACTATACACTTGAAGCGGCAGCCATTTTTTGGGCTTCTTTCTGGAGAGCTTTTGAAGCTTGCTCAACACGGGCTTGACAGAGGGTGTCAGCCAAAGGCCTGCCCAGATGGAACCGGTGGCGTTTATTTTCTCAGAGGAAAGGAGGGCGAATTTATTGCGGTCTTCAAGCCTCGTGATGAGGAGATCATGTGTCCGAACAATCCGAAGGGCTATCGGCTGGAGAATGGCGTCATTGGAGTGACAGAGAATCCTCAGCACTCCGGCTTCTTACTTGGGGATGGGGCTAGAAGGGAACATGCTGCGTATCTTCTGGATGCTTCCTATGGTGGCTTCCACAGAGTACCCCAGACCACACAAGCCTACCTCCAGGTAGAAGCGGGAGGTCCTTTCAAGGAGGGATCGCTGCAGGCATTTGTCCAATCCTCCATTTCTGCAGAAGACATTGGCAGCGGACTCTTTGTCACTGATGATATCCAGCGAATTGGGCTCTTGGATATCAGGCTTTGCAATACTGACCGGCATGCGGCCAACATTCTTCTCGTGGAAACTGACAAGAACAAGCAGGAACGACAAGGCAAGTACTCCATGATACCAGTAGACCATGGCCTCTGTCTCCCTCGCTGGCAACACTTAGAGGCTATCCGGTTTGAATGGCTTAACTGGAAACAGTCCAAAGAGCCATTTCAAAAGCAACACTTGGAGTTCATCGACGCATTGGACTTGGCCAAGGATGCAAAGACTTTGCGGATGTTGCACTTTGATGAGGACGCAATCACTACCATGAAGCTGGGCACTTTGCTTCTGAAGCGATGTGCTAGAGAAGGAATGACGCTATATGACATCGGAAGCCTTATGCAAAGGGAAGGAGACNNCACACAGTGGATCCCGCGACAACGGCAGCTTGAGGGCAGGGCAGGACACAACAACAAAACACATGCTTTGACAGTAAGGAAAGAAGCATTTCAAAATAAACAAGATAGCAAGCTGAACACCAGGAAGGGAAGGACTGGTGCAGGAAGCAAGCTCACCTGTGGTAGGAGTAAGATAATTCTATAGAAGGGCAGGGACGGCAGAGAGGGAATGTAGCTATAACCGTAGCCGTTGTACAGCACACAGAGAAACACATGCAGAAAAAAAAATGTTTGATTAAGGAAAGGTATGTCAATAAGAGAGGTTGTTAGGGCGGGACCCTAACTAACACCTGTAACAAAAACTTATGATGATTGAGATATTGCCATCTTGGAGCTCCACTATACGAGAGTTATAGCTTATGGCTGGGCTGGTGTCGCATGATGGACGGGGGCTGGTTATCTCGGGTGCTGTTATCATTGTGGGGCCTCCTTATCTTCTTATTGACTGTCAGCTGTGTAGATAGGAGCTTTTGGCGGTTGATTCATAGACGGCCCAAAGCGGTAGAAGCAGTTGTTCAGTTGTTACTGTACAAGAAGTTACCAGTTCCTCACTTACAGGCAGCGGTGGCGCTACCCCAGGTACACGACAGTTATCAACTTTCACATGTGAGGCAAATACTTAGGAGGGTACTTCAACCTAACCGTCGGATACCCAGGTGGAAGGGCATCCCCGCCCGAAGAGAATCGTCATTGATGAAGACAAAGATATAGAAGATCTGCACCGAATGGTGATGATGTGGATCAGAAGCTCACAGGGTAGGTTCCTAGGAGAGTAGAGGAGGTCTGGTCTGCCCAGCTGCCCCAGGAAGTGAGAGGCACCTTTTTTTTCTAACGGCTCCCTTCTTTCTGAGAGTAGCATCAATGCTTGCTTGTCTCTTGTCTCTTGCTTGATGGAGCACCAGCATGCTGTTGCGCCTTGTAGCTAAGGCTGCCGACGTTTCCAAGTTGACCACACATAGAGGGCACACCTTTCAATATGGCGCCCACCCTTCCTGGAGATGACTCTGGAGCTCAGTCTTCACTCCGACCATTTAACGTCAATGTCGGCATCTTGGGGCATGTAGACAGTGGAAAGACGAGCCTCGTGCGGGCTCTTAGTACAGAGCTCTCTACAGCGGCCCTAGACAAGCATCCCCAGAGTCAAGAGAGAGGAATGACCTTAGATCTTGGTTTTTCTGCTTTTCGACTACCTGTTCCAGAGCATTGGCGCGAGGTGAGATGGCGACACAGATATGTCTCTCTGCCAATCAAGGCTGACATCTTGACTCTCACAGGAGGATAGCCTAGTGACAGGCCAGGGCCAACAACCGTCCTCCTCTCTACCCTACGATGGCGTGCAGTTCACGCTAGTGGATTGCCCCGGACATGCCTCTCTGATTCGCACCATCATTGGAGGTGCACAGATCATCGACTTGATGATCTTGGTGGTCGATGTGACTAAAGGGATACAGGCCCAGACGGCCGAGTGCCTCATTATAGGGGAGATTCTTTCAAACCAGCTTATAGTTGTCCTCAACAAGATAGACTTGCTTTCGGAAGAAGACAAAGAGGAGGCACTAAACGAAAGAAAGGAAGAGATCAGGAGATATCTTGCAGGTACCAAGTTCACAGACGCACCTATCGTTGCTCTCTCGGCCGCTGTTGGAGGCGAAGAGTCAATAGGAAAGGTCAGGAGAGTGACTCTTACGATCGCCTATGGTCTTTTGCGCTCCATCATAGTAGAATACTGTTCCTATCTATCTTGGATCTACCGGCATTCTCTCTGTGTGTTCGATCCCATTGGTAATCGCTCTTTGTCCCATGCTCCTGCTTTGGTCGACTATGCTCTGCAGGCTGCAGCCCACACTCAAAAGACTTTGTCCGCGAAGCGTTCTAGCTCCTCGTCCGTGCAACTTCCCGCTACCATCGGAGTTGACGGACTCTTAGACCTGCTCTCCAGAAGCGTCAAGAAGCCCGAAAGAGAGAAGGATGGATCCTTCCTCTTCTCAGTCGACCATTGCTTCCAAATAAAGGGAAAGGGCACGATTCTCACGGGCACAGTGCTTCAGGGTGCCGTGAAAGTGAACCAGCTTATAGAAATACCGCAGCTCAAGGTCCTCACTTCCTCTTGGTCCTTTCCTCTGAGCTCTTCCTAACTTCGTCTGCAGGTGACCAAGAAAGTCAAGTCGATGCAAATGTTCCATAAGTCCGTCACTTCAGCCCATCAGGGAGACAGAGTTGGACTCTGTGTCGCTGGTCTCGATCCTTCGGCACTTGAGAGAGGGCTTGCGTGTTCTCCGGATACTATTTACCCCTTCTATGAGGCAGTTGCCGTTGTGGAGCGGGTGCCAGCGTATAAAGGGAAGATAAGAAGCAAGGCTAAATTCCATCTATCTGTTGGGCATGCCACCGTCATGGCGAGAGTGATCTTTTTCTCCAAGGCGGGAGGGCCAAGACAGAAGGAAGCGGGAGACGCCGTAAACCCGCAGTGTTTCTCATACAACGACATGGAGGAATATGAATATCAAGATGAAGGCTTTGGAGAGCTTGGGGAGAAGGAAGAGCTAACAGGCGGAGGACCGATAGCAAGCAGGTCAACAGATAACGGACCACAATTGGTTCTTTTGCAGCTAGAGCAACCGATCTTTGCCCCTAGCCAAGCCATTATATTAGCTTCCAAGCTGGACATGGACACGCACTTAGAGGCCTGTCGAATTGCTTTCCATGGACGACTTCTTCAAGCTTTCTCTCCCTCCTCCTCCTCTCGTCCCGTCACAACGGGGGGAAGTAGAGGAGAAGAGCTTAAGCTGTTGCGCTACAAGGAGCGTGTGGGCGTTGTTCAACGAATATCAACGAAGGCTGCTTTAGAAACGGTAGAAAGGAAAGAGATTGTGGATGCGGAAGTGATAGTGGATGGCCTTTTTGGGAAAGAGACGGACCTCTCGCAATATCTCTCTCTTCAGGTTGTGAAGGAGGGAGAGGGGGCGGTGGGACGCATCGTTAGCTCCTTCGGAAAGACAGGAAAGGTAAAGGTCCTTCTCCCTTCTGTATATTCTATTAAGGAGGGCGACAAAATACTCCTTCCCTTCAAGAAGTATATGTCTGTACATCAGCAGGGAAAGAAGAGGAAAAATGGACGAGACAAAAAGATTTATCAGGACGAGAAGACTGTCTCGCTATGCGCTGAAAGGCAACGCTTGAGATACAACGCTGATAGACTTACAGAGACCTTGGGCTCAGAGAGTTTAGATTCCTTAGAGTTCTCAGGCATTAAAAGCTCTGAGCGCGTGAAGGCCCGAAAGCATAGAGAAGAGGAGCAGGTAATGAAAGGGAGAGAAACAGAAGGCACACTGCGCGGGATCATCGAGAGGCTGAAGGGAGAAACAACCTCTGATGGACGGAACCCTATGGCGATATGCAGTGGGTTGTTCGGCTCTGCAGAGGAAGCCGAATGTTATATAGGAAAAGCGACAGAGACGGAACTAGGTAAGAGAGTATTCAGCTCATGAGAGAAGATTCAGGAGAAACTGCGTAGCAACTCGTCGCTTTCATTGTTTCCTTTCCGCGTGGCTTCTGCTTTGAGTTGTCTCCCTCACCCTTCTCCATATTATCCTCAATCAGGGGAACAAGGTACTATCACTGCCACTTTTGGGAAGGCTGGCAAAGTACGCGTCTCTTTCGAAGGAGGAACTCTTGCCAATGTAGGGTGTGCAGTGCAAGTAAGCAGGGTTTAAGGCTGTAAACAACACTCCTACACCGTGAGCGAGAGAGAGTGATGTAGAGTCAATGAAGAGGAGCTTTCTCTGAGTCAGTTAGAATGCCACTATTCTGTCAGGGGCATACTGACACAGAGATGCATGTAGTCTGTGCCAGGTAAGGAACATGAGCTTATTAGGTTGGGAGCAATAGTATATTGAGCTTATTTATATAGAGAAGGATGTAGTGACCGCCACCATCACACCATCTCCCTTTATATGTCTGTTAAGCTAGCGACAGTTAGTACATAAAATACTGTGCCAAGGTGCAACGAGTACGGGTTGTTGGTCTGTGGGGAAGAAGACACGGGGGTTTAAAATAGAGGGGAAGAGGTGAGTGGGTGACCGACCCAATGTATGGTCGCATGAGCTCATTACCTCAGTCGCGACTTCTTCGTCGACATAGACAATCTTTCCAAGAATGTAGTCTGGGTACCTAGGTGGAACGATTCTAAGCACCAATGAAGAGTTTCTACTACTTGAGAAAAGATCGTCAACAGCTTCTCTCTCTCTCTCTCTCTCTCCCTCTCTGTTTCCAATGATCGTAGCTTCCCTTAGTTGCGAGACTCCGCCTTCTAAAGCCCTACCTTTGCTCCATCCTTCTAAAGGAAGCGATAGACTCATCCGAAAGATAGCGATGAGGGCAGCCAAGATGAAATGCGAGATAGATCCGGAGATCGTTTGACGATGAAGGTGCAGAAGTCGGCAGAAAAAGAGCGAGATCATTCACTTCAAACCTGTAAGATGTAAATAGCGAAAAATGGGTGAGTGACAAAGAGTTCCAACCAATTATGATCCAGCAGAGAGAAAGCGAGGAGGAAGTTGGCCATCACTCCGCCCATCATCATCCTAGACTGAGGGATGGAAGCCTTTTCATGTAGATGCACCCTCTACTTATGAAGTCAGGCCATATTCAAAGGGAGTGAAGAAGGCGAAAACTCTTTCTTACGATCTGAATGAGATCTTGTTAATCTGCATCGAGCTGCTTTCTAGAGTTCGGCCAAGCTCTTCTGACTTTGACGTTAGCTCTGCCTTTAGTCTCTGCATAGCACATCCGATGGTAAATGAGTAGTCGCAACGATAAGGAGGAAGGTAGAGGGGGCTGCTATAAGAAAATGGCGGCAGTGTGCGTGGAAGGAAATATGATGTCGGTTGTCAGCAGAAGGAAGGAATAGGAATCGTTGGGCCCTACCTCTTCCCGGACTCTGAGGCTTTCAAATCCGGAGGTAACCTTTGCAACTAGGGCATTGCAACTCTCTTCCTCCACAAGCTCTGTCTCTTCTTCGGCGTCGCGCCGGTCGTCGCCTTCCACCATGGAGCAGACCTTTTGCTTTATTTGTCCAAGGGCCGAGCTCTGCAGACGAGAGATTGCCCTCCACTTGTCTAGTTGTCCCCGTAGGGTTGTTACTTCCTGGTCTAGCTGCTTTTGTTTTTGAATCTGGGCGTGCAGATTGCTGAAAACAAGGCACAGACGATAAATAGGCCAAAGCGCCAAAGAAGAGAATGTAAGCAGATTGTAGAGTGGTGGTAGACGATCTATGGCATACTACATAGAGAAGCAATTAGAAGAGGCCTTGCAAATCGTCTAAGGCAAAAAAGTGATCTAATGCTCTCCTACTTACGCCTCTATTGCAGCTGCATTCAGCATGGCGTCATGTTGTTGGGCCTAAAGATACAGAATTCGTCGCAATCAGCAGATGAGGCAGGACGGCAGAGAGGCGAGGGTCGGGGGAATATAGACTCGTGAGAGAGGGGGAAGGAGAAGGAGAGAACCAGCGAGCGAGCGAGAGAGAAAGAGAAAGAGCGAGAAAGAGAAAAAGAGCGAGAGAAAGAGCGAGAGCGAGAGAGGGAGCGAGAGACAGAGAGAGAGAGAGAGAGAGAGAGAGGGAG
>FLMG01004357.1:18795-31917 GCA_900088475.1 Hyphochytrium catenoides
GAGAGAGAGAGAGAGAGAGAGAGAGAGAGAAGACGTGGTATAGAGCAACGAACAGTAAAGTACAACGAGAAAGCTCCGACTGATGCTTCTTCTGGTCCGGCAAGACAAGGGATATGGGCGGCACTCTACCTCATACTTCACGAGCAGCATCCTCGAGTTTTCTAACTCAACCTTCAAACTCCGCAGCTCTTCATTGTCCTTTGGAGACGGCGGAGGAGAAGATGTCGACTTTTCCTTCAAAGGAACTGTTCCAAGAGAGGGATACAGATGGAGCAGTGAAAGCTTAGCAACTTTAGGTGGCATTCAGACAGATAATCACCTACGTACTACAGACAGAGGGTACTTAACGAGGGAGATAGAGGGCGGAGTAACTGGTGACAGACAAGACAACGCAAAGATCTAACCGGCAAACGCGGTTTTAGAAGTAGAATAAGTAGACGTAAGCTGGGAAAGCGATCAGTCTCCGTTCCATGGAGCATCTACCACAGGAGAAATCATTCGCAGTGCAGTCACAAAGCAAATCGACTCCCAGCCAGCCCCACCATTTTTGCTCTTTTCCCGCTCTAGTTCGCCCTGCAACCGGGACACTTCGTACTCGAGCCGTCGAAGCTTCTCTTGCAACTGAGGAGAGTCTACATAGTCACAAATAGCACGTGCCGAGAATACATCAATGCATTGTTAAATATTACCGCAGAGCAGACAGCCTTGCAGGAGAATAGAGTAGCAGGGCCTGTCAAGTCAGTAAAGGACTGTTAAAGGTAAAGTACGAGGTACCACCAATTTGAAGGTAAGAGACGTGGAGTAAAAGTCTTTATGGCGAAGGGTTAGAAGGTCAAAGTTCAAATCAGCGGGTACCATTGGGTGCACCCCAATCTGGATTGGAAGGCATGATGAGGCTTCCCTTCATCTCCTCTTCAACCTTCTCCTGCTGCTCTCTACCATGTTCACCGCCCTCTGCTAACATTTCGACGTCCGGAAGACTTATGTCGAAGGGCCGCGTTCGAATCTCACATTGTGTCGGCTTTTCTACCAGGCCTGCACATAAAGACGGACAAGGAAACACGCTTAGAGTGAAAGGTCGGATCGATACGCCGCCATATAAGCGCGAGCGGCACAGGTAGATTGATATCTTGAAAGGAGGACAGAAGATGATACACTGTAGGGATACATCGTCCGCTCGGGACAACGTGAGCGCCCAGGTTCGAACAAGGCCAGCACAGGGCAAAAACAAAGTATGCGGCTTCTCTTTTGTTTCCCATCACAATACGACTGGTGCGATTCGACGGTGGCGCTTACCTGGGACTAAATCTCGTGGCAGGTGCTGGCCATGCTCTCGCAAAAATGACTCTCTAAGTGCCATTTCCTGCTCCCTCATCTGGCCAAGCTGTAGAGATTGAGATGGGCAAGAGCGTGTTACTCCCAGTTCCAGACCTTTATCCGGTTTAAGCTCTTTTTGGGACACTCTCTCTCATAAGCCTTTGGCATAATCTCACTGTCTCCGCTATCAGCTTTTACCTCTTCTGCAATAGTCTCTAGCTTTGCGGTGAAGATCCTGCCGTACAGCTTACGTCGCGCAACCTCTCGTAGGCTTGCTCTATACGCATCGGGAAGCCGCCTATGTTCAAGAGAGTAAGACAGTCGCCGAGTTCTCGACTCCCGATCGCTTGAGCATTTGTTGCATAGCCGGATAACCATTGCTGAGTGGACTTGGTACATACACGGAGCTAACAGCAGAGCCTTTCGCTCTCGTAGGGTTTCTCCCTCTCCACCCCCCATCGTCTACGCATGATGCCATCATGGTTGTCTAACGCTTACCGTATGTGCTCTAACTCTAAAAATTGCGCGTGTTGCCTTGCAAGCGCCTCTTTGAGGATGTTCATTCCCACGCCTAACTCTCTAATCTTGGATTGTACGGAGGCCACTTGTTGGAGGCGAGAAATAACCTCCTTGGAAGCCTTGGTTCTACTTTCAGTACAGCGCAGCATGAAAGAGCGGAGGCTGTTGTCCGCTTCCTCCATCGTATGCAGAACCTCGGACTTTGAGGTGGGAAGGAAGGAGGCACGCACACGAGACGAACCGTGACAGACACAAACAGAGAGGCAGAAGGGGTGATTAGGACAGTTCCAGAAAAGGGAGTGGCACAAAGGCATAGCACAGTGGGCGAAAGACGGAATCACTTAGTGTCCTTGTGGCGAAAGAGGAGGAGATATTACTAGACCAAGGAATGGCTTCCTACATTATCGGTAGTTCTAGGGGAGAAAGGTCACCGAGCCACAAGAAGGTCAAAAGAAACTCTTTTTACCTGCTGCGACAGAAGTTCTTCGAGCCCTCGCACCGCCTCCAGTGCGCTAGTCGAGCTCGTACCAAACACTGATGCAGAATCTGTCCGCTGTCCAATGAGCTCATTGACTCTCGACATCACCTACATAAGGGTGCCCATGAGCCATGAGTGGATATATAGAAGCGAAGAACAACTGTCGAGAGATTTTACTGAAGAGATAATCGGTTTACAGAGTAATGTAATAGAGGGCTCCTAGCTTTTGATGAGGAGTGAGGAGCTGAAGAGCGAGAGAGATCAAGGGAGCCCTGATGAGGGCAACAAAGCAAAAACAACCTAGCTTGAGGAAAGTGGACTAGGACAGAGGAAGTGTAAGTTCTGTCGTAACGAGTACAAGGAATCGACGTCAAGAAGGAGAGGGAAGAAACAGACACATGGGATGCATGGAAAATAGGCAGGATAGATGGAGAGAAAGAGAGCCTCACAATCTCATAGTTTTTTGAAAGTATATTGAGAGATTCTGTCTGCTTCTGTGCCATCCCTTGCAGAGCGGCCAGTTCTCCTTCCAGCTTTCCGATGCGGCTTGCTGCCTCTCCCTCTGACGAAGCAGCGACCTCTGCCACACTCTAGACGAGAAAGATTGTAAGGTGTCTACTATCAGAGACGGTTCGGGATATCGAGGTAAAGAGACTTGGACAGAGTGCAGAGTACTGCAAGCATTCTATTGTCTATTTAGGGATAGCTCCAGCAGCACTGGAGCCGCACCCTTGTGCTTCTTCTTGCGCCATACCTTGCTCACCGTCCTTACCTTATAGAGTCCTCGCAACTCCTCTGTCTTTTGTCCTAGAATAAGATGAGATTGGCGGCATTCCTGAGCCCACTGCTGTTCTCTTTCGACTGGAATGCAGTCAAGAAGCGTCTTCCGATCAGAGGTCTCGAGTGACTGTAAACAAAGCGACGGACCAATGAGAGAGAAAAGTCAGGATGAGAGTGAACCAGCACCAGAAAAGGAGGAATCACAGGAAAAGGAGACTGTGCCAAAAGGAGGAACGCAGCTAAACAGCGACGATCCCCATCACAGGAAATAAAGCAAGATCGAATCAAGGGCCCAAAAGTACGCCTTGAGGACTAGGACGAGCAAGGGAAAGGCAACACCAGCATCTTGAAAGACACTCAGTCCGCCTAGGGAGGCACGAAGGGGTGGCAATAACAGTCAAAGTACACATGGATATTAGCAATACCCAGCACCGAGCGAGAGAATAGGTACAGGCCCGAGCTCCATTTCAGGCACAACCTAACGGTTCTTCCTTAGGCTGATTGTACTCTTACTTTATGCAGGTTGATAGCTCCCAGCGCCTGGAGATCTGACTCAAAGGAATCTAACAGCGATTGGTGCTCTTCCTGCTGTTCTTGACAGTGCTGCTCGAAAGCTTGAAAGCTTCTAGAGATAGATGATCGAAACGTCCCAAGGTTATCAAACGCGGCAACGATGGCGTCCTCCTGAATCTATAAAGGGCAAGAGAGGAAAGAGTTACCGCCCAGCCTGTGGCAGAGCTACGTAGTCACCAGGTATGGCACGAGCAATGAGCACAGAAAGACCCGATACTATCAAGTAGAAAGTTGGCGACCTCAGGTAGCACATGGCGGAAGAAGGATGAAATCTCGCTTTCTTTTCCGGCCTCAGTGCACTTGCCTTCATCTGCTGGATGGTAGTGGCGCAAGCCTGAATCCGAGACTCGGCCCCTGACCGATAGACCTGCCCCTTCGCCACGGAGAGGGCGAACTGCTGCTCGTATTCCGCTAGTGCTCTTAGAAGTGGAGACGATGACTCTGCAAGGGCCCGAGAAGCCTGCGATATCACATTCGGAACCGTCGGGATGTCTAAGTCAAGTGGGACTAAAGGAGGTATGGGAGGCGGAGAGGAATCTGGAGAGAGAAGTGCGCGACTATAAAGGAAAGTCTTCTTCTCGGCCTGGCGGAAGAGAGAGTGTCAGACGTGGTAGATACGTTTCAATTTGACTTCCCAAGCCCCTATGCCCTGTGTACCGTCGTTCCATCGTCAACTTCCTGTCTTCATTCTTTCCTACTCTTCTCTCTCTCTCTCTCTCACCTGCACACGCAACCTCTCTCTCTCTCATCTTTGCATCCATTTACTGTTGGATCCATGACTTGTAACGCAAGCGGTAGCTCACCGATGGAAAGCCATAGGAGGCCAAAGGCTTCTTTGGATCAAGCCGCGCATAGGGTGGCCCATAAAGTAGAATCTGATCATCCGGCGGTATACGGGTCCTCAGCGCTAGTTCACTTCGCAGGGTAGACACTGTGGCACTGTAGGCGCGGTGGGCAGCAAACGCCAGAAGCAGCAGGAAAGAAATAGAGACAATGGTTACAGAGAGCAGTCAGTAGGTTGTGTCAGGCAGTGATGGATAGACAAACGGTAGGAGGAAAAGCGCTAGACAGCGCGTGAAGGGTTAGCGGAGGCCGGGATGAGAGAAGCGTAACAGATAGACGAGACTGGGGAAGAGTTGTTAGCTACTCAGCGAGCATACTCATGCGGAAGCATCACGTGATGCAGAGTGCCATCCGTGGCACATTGTACAGCCACTTCGAAGCGCTTCATCTCCTGGGACACCGCCTTACTTATTCTCCTTTTATTGGCGAAGCAGCGTCACCGACCCCATACAAGGGCCTGGGACACGCTGCTGAGACAAGGATTGCAATGTCGAATGGATGCTCTCTCTTCCTCCAAGTCGAACAACACGACCTATCACACTATATAACACCAGAGCTTCTTTAACGAAGGGAAAGAGCGAGTTCACAACCAGTGGAGCAAGGGTTCACGGAACTGTCTGCTAGCACAAGGACCCACGTCGGTGATGCCACGTGACCCTCTAGGTTGGGCCACCGTGGCCACACTTACTACTTCCTAGAAGAGGTAGGCGGACGGTGTATGGCTTGAGATCTATGACAAGGGGTCGTCGAGGTCTATCAACAAGCTTCAGATGAAGCTCTGCGTGCAGACTCGACCTCCGTCTTTCATCGTCGGCACCGGAAAGATCAGAAGACAGTTCCCAATGACGGAAAAACGCCCAAAAAGTTTCACAGAAAAAAGCAAATGGCATAGTTTTATAACTAGGAAACTATTGTAAGGTTTCGTATCCGACTGAATATTTTTTATACTTTCAAAGCTTCAAGGCCTCCCAGTTCTATAGACATTACCCTGTATTCTGTGAAATCAATAGATTTCCTAACTTTCAAGTTAGAGCCTTTAATTTTTTACTTTTTCTTAAAACTCAAATAAATCTCTAATAAAAGGCCCACAAAGCTACTTCCTCTCTGCTCCTCTTCTTCCTTCTTCCTGTTCGCAACTCTCCCTCCGTTTTCAGAAGCAGCCTGTTAATTAACACTTCCAACGAATGTCAATTTAGCCACAAATTTCACATATTTTTGGCGAGCTTCAATTGCAATTTGACAAGTCTATTTAGCGATGTGTGAGCTATGAGTGCGTAATATGCGAATTATGAATGTCAAACAGGCGCTCTCAGACGTCATGTCTGGGTGTAGAGCTCATTCATGCGCTTTTTGATGAAGATTATCGCCATCACCGCTTGAGGCATGCGCGTACAAGGTCCTTCAGACTTCAGCCACACTCTAGGAAGGCCAGCAAGTCTCTTTCTTGTCTGGGTGGTTGCGTAAGGCCTCTCGCCACTGAACGTCTCACAGCCAGATAGGGAGCCTCTTTGACTCGCACCTACTTAGCAAACCTCACTCGGGGTTACCTTTGCCCGGCACGATGTCTCGCAAATAGCTTTCTTGCCTGAGAAGAGGAGACCTCTACCCTTGGCTGAAGGACTCGGAAGCCTTATCCACCTGCGCAGACAGGAGGGATCACATCATGGCGATAGTTGACGATAGAGACGAGAATAACCTCAACGAGGTCAATCGTCCTTCCCATCGAGATCCAGCTGCACTTGCTAGGGATGAGCTGGCTGAGTCAGACCGTGAAGAACATGACCGTAAGAAGCTCTAAATTCGTAGTGTAGCTCTATCACCTGGCTCACTACTCTTCTTCCAGCTCTTCTGTCCCCTGTAGACGTCACGGAGCCAACAAACGACTGGCGAGAGTTCAAGCCCAGGCAGCTTGTGGATGTTCGTGATCGGAAACAGATCTGGTCAGAAGCCCAGATAGTGGAGGTAGGTCAGGACGTAGTTATGCAAGTGGATGGTGCTATGCCTGCCTACTACTACTTCAGGCCGGTCTGTTACATCTTTTTAAAGGCTGAGGATGCTTGTCTCCATCTTCTGATGAGCTAATCCGAAAGCTATCGTCTTTTGCTCTTCTTTTGCTCTTCTGCGGTCTTTCTTCAATATCTGGAGCATCAGCCTTTGTGACTCCCCACTCTTTGTCAACAGTCGCACCGTTAGTCACTATGGCCACGTTGCACCTCCCTTCTCCTTCCATACTCTATCCCTTAGGTCGATGAAGACCGTGTCTTTGTTCACTATCTTTACGCGGACCCTAAGAACGATGAGTGGATACCTATCTCCTCTCCTCGGCTGGCTCCCTACGGCACAAAGGTTAGTGAGACCGTCTCCGTCGTTGACATTGATTTTTTCGTGTCAGTCGACAAAAGAAACCTGTTATCCACAGGATATTAGGAAAGGGAAAGACGGGCAAACATTCTAGAGACAAACAGGGAGTTAGAATGATGGGAGAAGGATAGAAACTATTGAGCGCTGATTGGATTTACGGCTATCTATTGCCTTCCTTTCCGCTATCGCCCCTCGATTTGTCAGCCTGTAAGACTAGTTCAAGGACAAGACGGCTGTGTCTTGGTTGCCGTCTGTATGCTTTTGGGCAATTGCCCAAATTGAACAGACTCAAGAGATTTCTCCTTTTTCCTCGCGTCATCTCAAGCCGACTAAGAATCTTTTTGACTTCTACACAGGTTTACCTCGAGGGTGGACTACTACGGGAGGGCCAACGGATAGAGGTTCTACGCAGAAATATCTGGAGGGAAGCTTTTGTTGTCCGTCTGCTTCCTAATGGTGTGAGAGTGAAGTACGCGGAGCCTTCTTTAAGGGGTTTCGAGGATATTGAGCTTTCCGGAAAGAGGATCTCTCCCTTTGGAAGAAATCTGTGTCCTCTTATGCATGCTCGGATTTTGAGAGAGAGATTGCAAAGAGGAGCCCCGGAGCAAGGCAATGAGGTCCGGAGAGGTAGGGTAAGAGAGTTTCCCACGCAAAGCGCTCATCCACAGTATGAGCAGTATGTTACAGCCCTCAGGTCTCGAGGGCTAAAACTTCACTCCGTAGGTGCCCGTTCATGCTCCGGCTTTGCTTCTCTAAATCCTCCGCCACTTATCCTGCTCCATTTCTTTCGTCCGACTCTAAATCCTAATCATGGTCTGAGGTTGGCTACTATATTGCTCGTTGGCTGTTGTTGACGGTTCTCTTCGTTCAAGCTCTTTGACATTTTCGTCTTAGTGCCGCTGCTTAGGGGACGCTAACCTCTAACGACTGTTATTGTTAACCTTAGTTTTTCACGTCATCCGCAACTAGTTTCTTGAGTGAGAGCTCACCGTCCATCTTCCTTTGTAGATTGAGGGAGACGGGAACTGTCTCTTCCGGGCGTTTTCCCATCAGATCTACGGCTCTGATGAGTATCATGCCCTGATTCGGAAGTACTGCATAGACTATATGGAGCTAGAAAAAGACTACTTCAAGCCCTACGTTGTAGGGGACATGGAGGATTTTTATAGGTATCTTAGAGTCAAGAGGACTAATGGCGTTTGGGGAGACGACCCGGAGATACAGGTGAGACCAACCGGAGACGAAATGGAGGAGTAGAATGTCAGCAGTACTTGTCAGGTTCTAGAGGTGCAAGTGGTGACTTTCTAATAGCGGGCGATTAGTGAAGTGCGATATGGACCTTACGACCTGCGGGTGATGGCCGTCTAGATAATCAGGGGTGTATGCTTATCATTAGGCCCTCCTTGACCAAAAGAAGAATGGACGACTCAGTCGAATTCTTGGGCAAGAATGAAAGTGTGGGCGCTATGGTTGGGGCTTCGTGGAAGACCTCTAGAGATCGATTACAGCTCAAGTGAGGGCAGTGAGATTCAGAATTGTCATGGCTAAACGCCTCGTAACAGAGCTTGGGATTATAGTCTCAGGGGTTCTTTGGCTGACCTATTTTCCTCCTTCAGGCGATGTGTGAGTTGTACGATCGGCCTGCCCAAATATTCGTCTTTGATAGGAGATACGGAGCCAAGCTGCTACGCACTTTCCACGAAGCCACTAATAGAAATAGACCACCTATCCGGTAAGCACTCATCGTCTCTCTCGATCTTCTTCCTTCGACGGTTCTTCTGAAGTCCTCTCGTCCTCTTGCCGCTATCCATTACATTGACCTCTCACCCAGTAGCACCTGTAAAAGGCTCCTTTCCGTCATTTGTCGGTTGACGTCTTGGTATCTAATCAATCAACTTAGCCTTAGTTTTTATGGTGGGGGCCATTATGATTCTCTCATCGGGGAGGACTTCCATCGGAATCTGCTAAGGTAACCTAGCTGCTTTCGTTGATCATCCTATCCCCTCACCGGATACATGGATTGCTAGAAGCTTTCTGCGGAAGTTGGTCATGTACCTCCTACCTTTCAGCTAAGGTTGTCGTTTTCAGAGAGCCTCCGGGTGCTTACGAAAGCCGAAAGATTGTTTCGCGAACGCAGCGGACAGAGCCACAGGTAATATGCTCCTTTGTGACCATTAGTCTTGAGCTACTCTTCCGTTCCTCATTGTCTCCTTTACCTTATCAGGAGCTGGCGCCAGCGGAGGCAGGGGTAGAGGAAGCTCTTAAGGTGGGCAAAGAGATGACACCAGCAGCTAGGGGCTTCCTTTAACCTGTAGCATGCTCGACATAGGCCTCTCGACGAGACTTCAACAATCAGTGGGAGAACCTTGAAGCAGCTCTGAAGGTCTCTATGGAGGATTATGATCAGGTGGCTAACTGATTTTTTATTTATGGCCAACCTGCCTCTTCCTCCCAACCGTACCTCCTCCTTTATATTCCCTGCTCTTTTCTCACGGGAAACTTTCTGAGCCCCACAGCCCACTGACCTTTAGATCGATCACTTCTCTGTACCTAATCATCTTAGCTTACTGATTGGCGCGTGAATGGGCTCAGCTGACCATCTGCCTTCCCGTTATCACTTTCCACAGCAGCAATTAGCCCTAGAATATGAACAGAAAGCTCTAGAGGATGTGGCTCAAACAAGTGAGCTTGCCATGGCACAGGTCTGGCCTCTGTCATCTACCATCTTCCCTGCTTTTCTCCACTGGTGGAATCTGTACTTCTTTAGCATTGGCTCTTGGCGAGCGCCAAATGTCTTTCCTCCTGTTGTCATCTTCCTTACACTCCGCTTACATCGTCTCTGTCGTTTGGTCAAGAGCAGGATGCCCTGGTAGAACAAGCACAGAAAGAGAGTGAGGCAGAGGCTATTGAGCGAGCTATTCTTGATTCTTTGCAGACAGACGCAGCTCATGCAGAATCTGCCGAGATGGCTAGAGCTATAGAATTATCTCTCGGACAAGATGGCCTGGACGGTGTCGTGGTGAGTGCCTGGCAAAGTTCGGTAAACAGGTGTCAATTGAGAATAGCAGGTAGCTAACAGTGGATGAACAAGAAAGAATCCACCAGAGATTGAGAAATGTGGGAAGAGAGAGAAAGAGGGCAACAAAGGTTACGTTTCGGATATATGGAGGACGATAGATAGAGGGAGGCCAAGCTGGGGGTCGCAAGGACCATGGACGGGTGAGGGTGAAGAGCCTTCAACGGATTTGGGCGTTTGACCGCGAATGAAAGGCAAGTCACATTTATTCTGACGGTGCGAGAGGGAAAAAGGCTCAGGGTAATTGATTGTTAACGGTGGCACCTCAATCTCTCACGTCATTTCTCCTTCTTTGTTACCCTGCGACTACAAGGATGATGAGGAGTCGGAGCTAAGTCGCGCGATTGCCCTCTCAATGAGTGACTATGTAGTAGGCAGAGAAGAGGAAAAAGGCAACTAGAAGTAGCTGATTATGCCACGGCTGTATCATTGGATCTCCATATAGAACAAAGCTTCAGAGCTTTCTGCAGCTACATCTTGCACGTTTTCTGGCTGCCTATCGCTTCTCTTCTCCTTCCGACAAGGTACCTCAGAAATTCTTTCACCATTAACTATGTGCTCCGCTGGCGGCAACGAGGCCCTAATGCTGTTTAGGTTCTCCACTTCAATGGCAAGGGAATAGATAACCGAGAGTTATAGAGTAAGTAAGAAGAGACAAGGTGATGGAAAACGCCAGAGGCGTTGGCGACGCTCGATAATGTGACAACACTTAAGAGAATAAATAAACTCTGAGAGCTAGGGAGCCCAGTGGAGAAGCAACAGGACGTGGTAGTCAAGGTAAACTGCTGTCCATATTATCTGTCTGTTCTCTGGTGCTTAGCATGTACAGAAAGGAGCAGCAGAAGGGAAACTGAGATAGAACGAATGGACACACAGATCTGTGTGCCATCTGGGAGAAAAGTCCAACGGACTGAAAAGGTATGATATGGGTAAGACTGATAGCAAAAGAGAGAGGGGGAGCAGCTATGGCTACTAAAAGCCCATAAATAAAGCAGGATCTCCCTTATACGGCGCCTCCTCGACATCAAACTTGCTTCCCTCATAGACGAAGTTGGAGCAGTCGTAAGGACCGTTGATGTGCGGCTGAAAGGGAGGCTTCAGCTTCTTTGCCTCCATTTCTTCCCAATTAATGCTCTTGAAAAATGCGTGCTGACGGATGTCACGGTTACCATTGTAGCCCATTCCCAGCCGCTTCTGAGGATTACCTCTTGTGAGCTACAGATCAAAGACCGGAGTGAGTGAGAGAACCCAGAGAGAGTTGGGACAGGAAAGAGAAAAAAAGAACCAGATTGTAAGAGAGTGAACGAAAGAACAGACACGCGCAACGTCGATTACAAAGAGGGGCCGATGCTGGGCTTCCTAACTAGGTAACTCTACCCTCTCTCGCTCTTCCTCGTCCTTTTCTGTTTCTCTCACGTCCAAGTTCCTTCTCTTTCTCACTCTGTCTACTCGCTGCTCGACATTCGTCTCAGCCATCACTCTTTTTTCAATGTCGGCGTGTCTCATCTCCAAGCAGCTGGTGACCATCCCTTACCTGCTTGATAATGGTCGCGGCATCCGGATGCTGTCGCTCAAACTCATCATCGAAGGTGATTCGGTTATTTCCAGTCTTGCACTGGGCAATCTTCTTGAACATCAGGGACATGTTGTCGGCGTGCTCAGCGAATGGCGTGTAGCCTAACATTAACTCGTGAATGAGGATGCCCAGCGCCCCTGCAGTTAGAGAGAGACGATGTGGAAAGCGAGCGAGGCAGAGGTAAGAGAAAAGAGAGAGCATAAAGAGAGAGGGTTACAAGGTCGACAAAGGTTCAATGATAGTGATAACCGTCGACTGCCATGGAGCATTTGCATGAATGAGCGAAAGGGAGACACGTCGAAAAGGGAGCAGATGCGATAGGTGCAGGGCCAGCTCGCAAGGAAGAGCACGAGAAGTGAGCCGAAGGCCTGTAGACCACGAGAAGGAGCAGGAGAAATAATAAGAGAAAGCGGAGGAGAGGAATGGAGAATAGGATCGAGAATATTCGAAGATACAGCGGGAGATGTAGGGGAACGGAGAGAAAGTACACGGACTGAAAGCCATTCAGAAGCAGTAGAGGGAGAGAAAGAGAAAGAGAGAGACTGACATAGGTCCACCGCTTCATTGTGCCCATTGTTGAGCACAAACTCGGGTGCGAGATATTCGGGCGTCCCACAGAGCGTGTAACTCTTTGTATGTGTCTCTTCTGTGCCGTCCTCCTTGCGGATGACGAAGGGAATCACCTTAGACAGGCCAAGATCGATCATCTTTAGGTAGCCGTCAGAGCTGCAGGCGGAGAGTGAGACACACAGAGAGAGCGAGAGACAGAGAGACAGAGAGAAGAGAAAGAGAGAGAGAGAGAGAGAGAGAGGGAAGGCGAGCGGACGGAAAAGAGAAGAGAGGAAGGCAATAGCGGCGAAGAATGGCATAGAAAGAGATGTCAGCACTCTTGTCAAAAAGGGTAAAGCCATTAACAAGAACACCCTTGCGTAAGTCCTAAAAGGGAATAAAGAAGTCGATCGAGACGAAGAATTGACGCTTGCCAGGAGAAAGGAGGATTGGGGGCAACAGCAAGAAAGCTTAAGAGAGAGAGAAAGAGAGAGAGAGTAAAAGAGAAAGAGAGGACACAGACAGATCGTTTCTTGATGTAGGGGCTAAGATATGGACTTATCAGAAGAGAACATGGAGAGAAGAGTTAGAAGATGATCAGAGATAGAACTGAGGAAATCTCTCGCTAGCTCTCTCTGACTTCTTACTCGAAAAGGAGATTTTCAGGCTTAAGATCTCGATAGACCACGTCATACTGCGGGGGCCGCGAAACAAAGAGAGAGAGACAGAGACGGTGAGACAGACAGTGATAAGTTAAGAGAGACGCCGAGACAGACAAGGACAGAGAGACATAAAGAAGAGAGAGCAGAAGGAGGGGTGGAAACGGAAAGGAGAAGCTAGAGACAATCAGGGTGAGAGACAGGAACCGACAGAGAAAGAGAGAGCAAAGAGGTGCACTGTCTCCGCAAGATGGGGAGTATAAAGAGGAAGGATCAGGGGAACTCAGAAGAGAGACCAATAATCAGAAAGAGAAACCAGTCTCTGGAGAAGAGAAAAAGAGAAAACACGAAGGAGAGCCAGGACTCGCGTAGGGTGGACAAACAGAGAGAA
>FLMG01004362.1:0-40416 GCA_900088475.1 Hyphochytrium catenoides
AGAGGAGAGAGAGAAGGAGAAAGAGAGAGGAGGAGAAAGAGAGAGAAGGAGAAAGAGAGAGGAAACGGGGCAAGAGAAGAGAGTGACGATAAGAGAGAGGAAAAAGAAGGAAGAGGTGTAGGTCTTCTTCCTACATACAGAACGGCAAGAAAAGAGCTCTTGGCCTGTTTGTTGGCTATAGAACAGTGGAAGTGGTGGCCTCACACAGACACTGCAAGGTCAGCTGAGAGTGTTGGTGCGGCGGTACATGCCAACTCACTGTTAGATTACTTCTGCCCTTGCGAAAAGACAGGCAGAGCACGGCAGACGAGAGGCAGAGGCTGTTGACTTTTCTTCTGAGTTGGGGAAGTAGTGGAAGACTCGTGCTGAGAATAGCGGTCAGATCGAACAGCCAGCTGCACTAGAGGAGAGACATTGGAGGCACATGTGCATTGCTCAATCTCTGTATGCGTCCTGCTCTAGTCATCCGGATATAAATTATAGGACTCTGAAGCTGCTACGTCTAGTCTAGAGCTCAGTAGCACTCCTCTTCCTGGAGACTTCAGATCCTCATGGGCAACGGTCAGAGTGATCCATATGCGTCGCCCAAAGCGCAGCCACTCCAGCAGGTCTCTCCTGGAGCTAGTCACAAAGACCTGAGCAGTCGTGGACCAGAATACACAGCATCTCCTGACAGAGTCCGAGATCATCCCTCTAGAAACCTCTTTCCTCAGGTGACCGGCTACTATTCGGATCCCAAGACGGGAAGACTGCTCTATACGATCGAGGTTCCTGGACGCAAAGGTAAGCACTGCAGCTCTTGCGCTGGGGTGGTCGTACGGTGTAGACGAGGACTGTAACAGCCAGAAACGGAACAGATTCTTCTCTAGAGAATATGAGGAGAGACACAGTCAGGAAGATAGTCCCTTCTTGAAGTGAGTGGGCTAAACAAGGAAGGCAAAGACTGACAGATGGGAGAGAGACGGAGGGTCTAATGCGAACTATTAGAAAAAGGTTAATGACTGCGGCAGCAAAGAGTGAAGGTAAAGGGGAAAGAGGTTGGGCCGTAGCTTTGCTCTGTGCGAAGCTCTATCTAGGGCCTTCCCTCCGTGCAACTGGCTGATTGTCTGACTCTGTTCCGTTCGACAGGGCGCCTGACGGCATACAGCATCAAGCGGCGGTTAAGTGACTTTCGGAAGGTATACAAGCATCTGGAGAAACTCATAAATGACGAGCATGTCCCGGCCACTGGACCCCACTACCGAGCGGCATCCTTTGACGAGGAGGAGGCCTATCACGAGTTAGTGCTACCAAGCTTCCCCGAGGACTCAGTCCTGCACAAGGTGGCGCGGTATGGCTTCGGTTATCGGGGTCATGGGCTCATGATGGACAGAATCAAGAGCTTACAACGGATCCTAGACGTTGCCACCTCGCATCCACGTACGAGGGACTGTCCGCCTCTCATCGAGTTCTTAGGTCGGCCTCCCGATGATACTCAGGAGTCGAGATATGTCTCCTTCGAAGAGTACGCCGTGCCAAGGCGCCTTACTTACTCTTGTGAGCTCAGGGAGAGGAGAAAGCTGGTGGCAGAGTCACCCAGAGCTATTAGCATAGCAGCTTCCCGGCGGCAGAAGAAGAAGCGCCGACTGCGGAACAGCAAACACGGGGAAATAGCCAGTTTTGATACGTCGACAGCCGGCAGTCCTGATGAGCCCAAAGTATGGTTAGGCCCTGACCATCGAGCCCTAACGGAGGAGGACTTACTGCTCAAGCGTGCTCATGCGCTAGAGGAGCTCTCTAAGACTTTCATAGAGGAAGCGCCCGAGGAAGAAGAAGCAGCGACAGCCTCAGATCAAGAAACTCCTAGATGCACCCGGCGGCCTAGCCCGTCTCACAAACGACTGAACAGTGTAGGAGGAGTGACGGCTGCAAAAGGGGCTTGAAGCCAACGTGACGATAAAAGAAAACGAAAAATAGAAAAAAGTGAGAAGGAAGTGGTTTGAGTGGAAGGCAACTTGGGCCCAAGGGTGGCAAAGTGTCCCATGTCTCTTACGTTGTAGGTTCTATCCTGTGCATATATGTAACATAATGGTCAACTATCAAGCTAAAGTTACATGGCTGGCTTCGGGGTAGCGTTCTTACTCTTTGAGCTTAGCAAGGCCACTCCGCTTTCCAAGACTACTCTCCAGGAACAGAGGTAACGTGAGATCCTTCTTGCGGGCAGGAACTGCTGCAGTGCGAACTCATATCTGGCTTCCTCCTCCTGTTGTCGCAGAGGCCAGAACGAGGTCTCATGGTTTGAACTCTCTTCATCAGGGCAAGAGAACCATTGTCTACTTCATCTTTCGCATCGCTTCTAGCTCCTCTACAGAAATATCCTCTTGGAGCATATCCATGTTCTGCATAGCAAATGTCCGGAGAGTCTCAGGATTGGGATTGAGCACTGCCTCCACAAGCTCCGGGTGAGTAGTCTTCAGCTCCTCGAAGCGCTTCTTAAGGGATTCTGACTCCTATAAAAGCGGGAGAATCTCACTTAAGGCGTTCTCTGCTGTCATCTTAAAGTCGTAACTCTATGAGCTTCATTTACCTGTTTGCTGGGCTTCGGTAGCTTCACCTTTGGAAAGTGTGGAAACCCTCGCATTTCATAAAAGTCTGAGCCAGGACCGAGGGTTTGCATGAATTCTTCATAGTTCATATCCTTCAACCGAGATTCTTGAAGCATCGCGGTAAGCACTAATAGTAGATAGCTGTTCCTGTTCCTCGCAGCTTACCTAGATCTCCATACTTCTCCTTCAAGACATTGCCGTACATTCGCATGCCTAGTTCGTACTGGTAAATGGCCTCATCGTACTTTGGATCTCCTCCTTCAGGTCTGGGATGCTTATAAAGGTAGTCTGCTTTCGATGAACCCGCAGAGGTGTGCACCAGGAACAGGTAAAGAAGAATCAGCCATCGCATAGGGCCACATGTCGTTGCTAAAATATGCCTCAAGACCATAGTGTCACAATACGGTGAGCTGTGCTGAGCCTATGGTACACCGATGAAACACTTAGGATTTCCCGCTATTATCGGGTCCACTGATGCACTATCAATCTTTATTCACTCTAAGCTGGCGCCGCAGCACCTAGACGAGGGTAGAGCGTCAGGGTACAGCAGTTAAGCCCTTAGCAGCAAGCTGAGAAGAGACATAGAAGCAGCCTAAATCTTCTTCTTCTCCTGGGTTCGTTAGTCTCTAGCCAAGAGTGTGCGGAGAGCAAAGAGGCTTATGGTCCATGCTCCTTGGCCTCCGACATGAGGAGGAATCAGACATCAGACCGTGAAGACCGCGCGCCGCAGAAGTGGCGGCGAGAACGGGAGCCTTACTCGCGTGACGGTTCGTCGATCGGCAAAAGGTTGAAGCTTCCTTTCTGTCAGTCCAAAGAAGCGACCAATATCTCGAATTTCTGCTTTAATATCCTAGCGTATTCTTCATTCAAGGGTTATTATCACTGATCTAAACATCCTGCAATTTCAGACACCCCCGGGAAACTAGCAGACATCTCTTATGGAGTTTTCACGCATCCCCCAGGATAAATGCCATCCGAAGAAGCTGTATTTCACTTGAACCTTTGAACCCCCGAACCGAGTTACCGAATTGTAGCTTATTCGTAATTCAGTACTATTATTATCACTGATCTGAACGCTCTGTACTTTCAGACATCCCCGGGGAGATAGGGTAACCAGCAGACACCCCCATGAAGTCTTCACGGTTCCCCCAGGATAAGTGCCATCAGAATCTGCATTCTGCTTGAAGCTTCGAAAGTCAAGCAAAAGACTTTAGGAAATTGGGCAGACAAGCATTTTCGCCAGAGTTATTTTATCGGCACTACTGAAGATCCTCCGAAGCAAGTCGCGGTGAAGTCAGAGGATGGGGGCATACCTTCATCTGGTCCAGGCATGACATAGAGAGCCCAGAATAGGCTAGAGGCCAGGTACCGTGTCCCAGCATGCCGCAGAACGCTGCTAAGGGCGATGCTGCTGGTGAAGCTCCCGGTAAGGTGCTGGGGGGGTGGATGGCCTCGAGGAGGCGAAGTGGACTGGCGGGCTCCCAAGCAACTGCCCGAAATGATGTCTTCCAAAGCAATCGTTCAGGGCCTCCAAGCCCCCGTTCTCGGAGAAGGCGCGCCACTGTTCACGCGGTAAGTAATTCTGGATATGGCATGAGAGCGCTGTTTAAAGTCGGCGAGCAGGATGCCCGTAGCCCAGGCCTGGATATGATGAACCTGGAGGCAGCTGGAAGCAATGAGGCGTCACCGACGACAGCAAATGCTCCGACTCCACTGTCCTCTAGAAGGGTGAATGACACTAGCCAAAGTCGGAAGGGGCAGATAGCACTAAAGAAAGCAAAGCTGATGGTCCATGGGCACGAGTTCATGAACGGGGCCGAGCTCGTCATCAATCCAGACTCCTTTCCCCACATCGCGGTCAGTTTAAGATATCACTGGGCCTTTCTAAGCTCATACATTGCAGTTCGACGCGTCTCACCTTAACATGTTGACCTCAGCTTAATGACATACTCGAGATCCGTCAGCCTGGGCATCAGCATCCTAGGCTTCTTCTGCAAGTGACTTCGCTCGAGCCAGTGAAGGGTAAGCTTCAGGTTAGTGTCCTGGCGGAGGTGGCGTCGCAGTTCCACCTGGAGGCCTTCCGTGACGTCGAAGTCAAGGTAATAAAGGCTCCGAACTGTTTGCGCAAATAGACACTACGGCGGGACTTAACGCTTCGTGCGCTTAGCGTGTAGATCCGGCCTCCGTATCCGTGGATTTTATTGAACTGACCTTCAAGGACCAGTTCGTTTCCAGGGCAGATATATGGCGGTTCAAGGTGAGGAGCGGAGGTTGGGATCGTTAAGATTGTGCTAGAACGGCTGTGAACAGAGTTCACGAATGAGCAGGAGAAGATCCAGAGAAAGCAATCGGAGAGACAGGGAGAGAAAAAAGGGGAAAGCACCCTCGCCACGAGAGAAGAGGATGAACGAGCGGAATTGAAGAGAGGGAGAGAAAGAGGTGCACGAGGAAAGCAAAACGCGAAGAGCCGTGCTAGAAAATAGAGGATGGAGTAGCAAAAATCGCCATTTGCCGTCCTCGCCCTTAACACGGCAACGTCACCATGAACTGCAGCTGGCAATATTCGGAAAGTCCGTCTATGTTGGCAAGAGCTTGACGATGCTTGGGATCAGAGCGCAGGTGAGTGCGGCTTGCTAGCTGTCTAGTGGACGGAGGAGAGAGACGGCGTTCATGCTTCACTGTAATAGGTGAAGGAGCTCTTGGCGGATATGAAACCTATCAGCAGCGGCGTGATCAATGAAAACACCAAGTTCATCTTTCGGTAGAGCCATCATGCGTTGCTCTCTGCTCCTTCTGCCGTGCCGGCTTTGCGTGAATTATCCTTTGCACCTGACACATCTTGCCCATAGAGCTCCATTCTCTATCTTTTTGCTACAGTTTCTCTATGGCCCTGACCCAGAACTTCCTCTCCTAGTTCTCGGTCGGCGCGTATCTTCTGGCTGGTGCAAATGAGTACGGAGATGTGGGACTTTGATGATAGCGGGGATCTGTACTTTGAAAAATTTGTGAACCAGTTTGTAAAGGTGAAGGAGAGGCTAGAAAGTCTGTATTGGGTCTTCTATCGCTTTTCTTCCCTCGCTCTGTCAGATACTTCTATCGCACGTGTCTGACTTTTTCCGGTGCCCCTTTCTTAAACGTGATAAGCTGCCGCTCCTGTCGTGTCAGAAAGGCAGAAGCGTCTGCCTAAAGTCATGTCGATATCTTCGTAGTGCTTGTCTTAGTACATGCCTCTAGTCTCATCACTTGACTGACTCTGATTCTCTTGCAGATGCTCTTTCAGAGGTGGATGGACATGGGTGTGAGCCATTCTCTCACCGTTGTTTTCTTCTGCCGAGTCTTCTATGACAATGACCAGTTCCCGAAGGACTTCCGTCCACCCTGCAGTGCGGTTATGAACGGATGGTATGTTTGCTGCCCTATCTCACGACATATTCTTCATTGCACTTGCACATTGCTCTTCTTGCGTCTCTCCTGCATCAGCAATTTGCACGACTCCTCCGCCTTGCCACGGATAAGTTTGTCAGCCATGGATCTTGCTGTTCCTTACCCACGCGGACGACTTAGGTACCCGGGCCAACCTGATTCTGATGGGACCTGGAAGTATGGCCATGGCCCTTCTATCCGAGTGGATGCAGAAGGCCGTCTTTATGAAGATTTCTACAAGGTCCCTTTCTCTTTTCAGTTCCCTAGCTTTACTGACTAATCAACTGCTTGCCCGACAGATTTCAACAGCGTCTAGCTCTCGACTTCCATTTCTCCAGACGCTGGTTTTTCATCGCCTCAACTACTTCCTAGATAACCATGTCTTTGTAGGTTGTGGTACACAACCATAAGGGTCCCGATTATAGCGAGGTCATTCGCGTACTGAAGAAGGAGTTCAACGTCCATCCCGTCCTACACCGTTGGAGGAGTGCTGGACAGGCAAGTTCTAGGTTGTGAGCTTAGACGGGCTGGGAAGGGGAGTACGGTCCAAGTGCTTGTGTGCTGTAGGCGAAGAACCAACAATGCAACGTCAGGATCGCGGATGATAGAGTCATCTAAAGAGCTCTTCTAATTCGGAGGTTTGTCCCAGGGAAATAAAGCTAGTTATCGGGTGACGCGGGGCCCTTTTGGAGACGAGACATACCAGTGGGATGCATTGCCCAGTGGAGTCCCTAGTAATGCAAGTGAAGGTAAGCAGAAAGGGAGAGCATGTCGCAGGAATACGGGTTGAGAGACACCATATAGTTTTCTTCCCGAGACTTGCAATGGGTTACGCCATCTGGTCTCTCTCTCTTTCTCATTTCTTTCACTCTCTCTCTCTCTTTCACTCTCTTTTCTCTGCTAGGAAACTTCCTGGAAGCCATCAATGTCTGCCTCAATATATTGGATAAGCACTACATGGATAGAGATCTGTCGAGAGCAGGACAGAGTATTGTCATGATCAGCGCTGGTTGCGGAACCTTTAAGGTACTCTTGATGAGCCTGATGGCTCATTAATTGTCTGATAACTTACTTGCCTTCATACCTGTTATTGGATTAGTCCCTTCATCTCGTTCACAATCTCTCTCTTGCTCTCTCTCTGTAGCTCTCTGAACTGCTTGCTGGGCCTAAGGTCAATGCGGTCCTCTTACTAATCGCTTACGTGCTGCCCTTAGGTCGATGAGCGACTAGCTGAATTAACAAAGCAGAGAATGATGGACAATGGCATTGGGATGGACATGCTCTCCTTACGCACCCGCCACTGCACGTGGTGCCTCTGTTTATCTTTAAGAATAGACCGCGAGGTGTCTGCTTCCGATTGTTAACCACGTTTATTTCATTCGCTGACCGTCGACCCTCCTACAGTCCACGGAGTCACCCTGGGAGCCAAGCGGGAGGACGTGAAGTCTCCAGCCTCTTACGGCGTAGATAGCAGCCGCTCCTTAAGCTACAATGCTGCCGAGGGTAGGGTATATTCTGAGTGTGAGCGCGTTCGGTCCTTCACTGCCATCAAATCAAGTGCGAGGCTCTGAGTCTCAGTTTATTGCTCCTTATTCAGTTCTGCCTAACGTTATGGGAGAGGGCACCTACTCTAGTGCCACTCTCTACATTCTGCTTGATAGCTGTCTAAAGCAAGCAGCTTTGAAGTGACCCTCTATCGGCATATGCCTGTCCTCTGATCACCCTCTCTCTCACTCCTCTTCTATCTCTCTCACCCTGTCTCTGACTTTCTCCCTCTCCCTCTCCTCCCTTAACCTCTTCGTCCTCCCGCTCCCTTTTCGCTTCTGGCTCCCTTCTTACTTCCTCAGGGCTACCGCCACCCCGCGCGCTGGACTCCGTATTCTACCTAATTCCGCATTGGATGAACATCTCATTTCTAGATTTGGATGGCAGAGTGCTCTCTAACTCTAAGGACGGCCCTGGGAAGAGCAGCAAGCCCTTACTGGCTCCAAATCTTTCAGTCTCCTCCTCCTCACTTGCCAGATCTGCTATTAGCCCATTCAACTCTTTGTCGTCTACCTCTTCCTTGGCGGAGGGAACGAAAGCTGTTCTAGAGACGGTGAAGGAGGAACAGCCCTCGCTTAACACATTTGAGGACAGAGGCAGAAGGAGTGATGAGGGAGAAGAGGAAGCAGGACCGTCTTCTTTCCTTGACGGCACAGCTCGCCAAATTGAAGAGGGAGACTTTGTGCCGATACCTCTCTGTAGGTTTATGAGCACAGGGGGCAGGAATTCTCTCCGGTCTATCTCCTCCGCCCTAGCAACGAGGATTACCGACTGCCCTTCTCGTCCTCTCTCCTTTCCGGTGACGAGATTGATGAGCCAGGGAGCTTTGCACGCACGGCCCCATCCGCTCCAGTTACAGCTTTCTGTTTCTGTGGAGTCTAAAGAGGGGCTGGACGGACCGGTAAGTTCTATCGAATTTTAGAGAGAGGCTACGAACGAGAGATGTCAGCTTTCAAGCACATGTACAGAACATGGAGAAAGCGGCAATGGGACAGGAGGTGTTCATGAAAATGAGGGCTAAACGTGGAAAATGATCGAGAGAAAAGTGATGGGAGTCACCCTAAGAGGTGAAGCGGATAATCAGAGAGACAGACAGACAGAAAGACGAGGATGCCGTTATCAAACTGACAGCTGTGCAGGGAAGCTTCGTAGAAGATACCACCCCGTTTCTTCTTTCTGCAGGATCCATGCAGGTAGATCTTCGCATGTTTCGACCATGAACGCTAGCTTGAGCTTACGATGAACGATTTCTTTCGATCCTCAGCGACGGACCCGTCACGCGTCCATATCAGAGGAGGAAGAAGGTGCGTACCATAAATCGTACTTGTTTGATTGCGTTGGTTGGCTGGGAGGCAGCAGAGGTCATTGCGGAAGTATGATAGGCCTCTGAGGAGGCTGGAAGCTCAGTATCCTTAACTTTGGAGGTTGTCATTGAAGAGCGAGTATAGATCTACGGCCGGTACTGACGTCTTTGCTTAGCAAACCCGTTTGATCTGTATGACCAAAGCGTCTTTAAAGTTCCTGGAGTGGAGAGACAAGACGCAGAATTTGATAGCGGACATAGCAGCCGTCCAGTCAACCCAGCCACTCCGCGGAGCACCCTTACTCGGCCTAGCTCAGAACAGCACCTTCCAGGATTAGCGGACTCTCCTATGGCCCAACAGCGTAGCTATGGGCTAGGCGCCAAGCCTGGAAGCTCTAGAAGAGCTCCGGAAAGAGATAGAGAATTGCCACAGCCTCCCTCTTCCGCGTTGAAGAGGATTAGCACCGGCCATTCCCTCACAGGACGACCGCTGACTAATACCCTGCCTCTAGGAAGCTCAGCGCAGGTTGGTTCATCTGGACAGTTTCATTGATCTCTTGTCTCTTTCTCTACTCTCAGCTATCTGGGACAAACTTCCCTTTGATCGTTGCTTCCTCTCTCTGTATTGTTGTCAGCGGAGTAATATGAAGAGACAGAGAGCCATAGGTTCCGTCTTCGGAAACAGAGGAGGATCCAGTGAGCGGGCAGTCACCTCATCAGGAGACAGCACTCTATGCGCAGGACCCGATCAGCGTACGACAGCTGGTTATTTTCCCTCATAGTTTGCTATAAGGCCCCTGAACCCAAGCGTCTCACTCTAAGTCAATCCTCGTCCCACCCTTCAGCGCCCAACGAGGTTGAGAACGCTAGGACAGGAAAAGGAAGTGAACAGCCGTCCAAGAAAGGAAGGTTAGATCTATCGCTTTAACCAGTTTGCTGGCCATCCTCTAAGATCATCTCTTGCACTGCTCATGACTGCATTTATTCTGTTCAGTCACCAGAGCAAGGACCAAGCTCATCTCAGCTCCAGCGCCCCTATGGCGTCTCTCTTCAATAGAAAGCAGTTGGGAGACTCGAACCGCTCTTCTGCGGAGCAGGTGTACAGTCCGGCGGCATCAAATGCGTCAACGGTAGCGCTTTGCCCCTTCTATTGCTGTCTTAGAGCTTCTCTCTCATCTTGAGCTCCAGCTATCGCCCTCCCCTCTCTCTATGCCTAGGAGGAACTCCCAGCAATCCGTAATAGCCGCGGCGTTGGGGCAGAGGGAGGACGGCAGAGGCGCTAGTGGGTCCTCCATGACGTTGGGATGGACTCAGGGAGCTGTCAAGCCAGTCAATCCGTTCCAGGGTATCAAGGAGTATCTGAATTCTCTGAAGTAAGAAGTAAACAGAGGCCTTGGAGGCTTAGCCTAGAAAGTTAAGCTTTATCCCTCTTCGCCCTTTTATCAGCTTCACTTCGAACAGACGGCGTTGGAGCCATCTCTTCCCTTCCAGTGAGGCAGAATTCAAGCTCCACACAGGTGAAGAAGGCCAACCTTAGTCCTGTTCCTGACTAATCTAATGCTCCTTCTCGTCTCAAGCATTATCATCGATCCTTAGCCGTGTCTAATTCCGCCACCTAAGGTTCTTACCGACCTTCTCCGCTGTACCTAATTCTTATGGGCATTCTTTATCATCCACAGGGCCGAACTGGAAAAGTTTGACGTCTCCAGCCATTCTCCCACTAACGACAGATGACTTTCCTTCCGAAAAGGATCTTAAGCAATTCTATGTAGAGAGCTTCTATACCCTCACTCTCCCCGAGCGGGGAAGCAGGGACTATGACAGCACGGGAAGACACTATGCCAACCACAAGGAGCTCCTTAAAGAGCTTGTTTGCCAGGTGAGAGGCTAATCGTCCGTGTCTATGAGCAACACGGTGTAAGGAAGGATCTGCTCATAAGGGCAGGCTATATGAAGAAGGGACATAAGAGACTAACAACCTCCAAAGAGACTAACGAACAACGTGCGCAGCGCTTGGCCATGGACTTTCAACTGTATGAGCCACCTGAGAGCCAGGCAACGCTTCAACTTGCCTCTGGTTCCTCTTTGCCTCCGTCTCAAGTGGAGACATACAAGTACTACCTAAGTATGGGACATCGAGTCCAGGTCCTGACCTATGAAGTGGAGAATCAAGCCATCGAGGTCAAGAGATATGTCCGCAGGTTAGGCTCTAAGGCTACTAGCGCTGGCCCTTGGGACCACAGATCATCTCCTGTCCTCAAAAATGCCCTGGTTATGATGCTGACCTGCTGGAATTGTCCGGGCCCTCCACTGTCCCTCCTACCACTTAACAGTTTATAACCGCCAAAGCAGAGTCTCATGGGGCCACCGACTCTCTCCCATCTAGTTCAGGCTCTAACCCATGACTGTCCTTTACGTGCTCTCTCTCTCCTCCCATCCGGCTGAGAACTCTACAGAGATAGTACGTCTGAAGAAAATGAGCCATGGCAGTATGAATATTCACTGTGGATGCCGCTCATCAGCTCCTTTCAGAGGCTGCACCAAGAGTTCTATGAGTTCCCCAACCCAGAGTACAACTGGAACTATCTGGACCAGCTCATCTGTGGCTACTTTGACGCAATCACAGAGCAAAGCAAGAGCAAAAGACTCAGGTAAGGCATGGAATAGGGATTTTCCATGGAGGAAGAGGCGAAGAGAAGAACTTGTGTGGACAAGAGAGTGCGGGAGAAGTGGAAAGATGGCACATAGGGGGTTGAATGACATTGAGAGGGCCAGAATGGGGCGCCACAGAATATCTTGTGCGAGAGGAAAGGCCAAAAAAGGACTGGCAAGTGCTGCCTTACCTCACTCATCCATACCTCACTTTCCATCCGCAGGTTCTGCATCCCATCCCTTCGGGGCACAGGAATCCCTCATACAGACCTAACTCCTCAAGCGGATGCCCGCTACCCTGCCGAAGGTGAAATGGATGAGGAAGCACCTTCGAACCAGCATCTTGCTTTGTCGAGGAGAATAAGGATTATTCTGCCAGCCGAGAGCAGTGAGACAGCCCTTGTGCCGCTCGAGGGCTGGACTAAGGGCTACTTCCCTTCTTTGGCTCAGCAACAAGAGCAAGCGCTCAAGTTCAAGAGAGTCTATGAGTTCTTGAGGTATTATCTCGCTTCAACGTCCACTGACATGCTCTAATTCCTTCTACTGGGTCTGTCTCTGCTCTTATAAAGCTCTAGGTTTGATAAGAACGCCGACGAGGAGGAGGTGGCCATCGCAGAGTTTGCTTCTAAACCTCCATCTCTAAACCCAAAGACTGTGGTCTTCACAGTGCCCATGAGCTCCAGCAACAAGAAGACTGAAAATGACAGGTGCGAAGAGGACTTAGTACTAGAAAGGCAGCAAGACAGTAGTAGAGGAGGGCAGAAGTGCAAAGTGAGAAAGGAAGAAGTGCGAACGAAGTTAGGGGAAGAAGAGAGATAGACACACAGACGCACAGACGGAGAGAGAAGTGAAGGTATGGAGTGAAGCCTGATTGACAAAGCGCTGGAAATAGGAGGCACTGCTAGGGAGACTATGCAGCTCAAAAGGCTATATATACTTAAAGGCAGAGCGGCCATTCACCTGTCTGACACATTCTCTCTCTCTATTTCTCTCTTGTATCTGTCTCCCTGCCAGGCCTGAATGGCTAGAAGTTCACTGTGACTCTGTATTTGATCCCCGCACTTGCTTCCACATTGAACTGCGCTGGCACGCATGCGACAGCGCTGCAGTTGATGACTTTGTTGGCCTGCTACACCGCAAGTGTGCGCAGAGCGGCGCAGAGCTCCTGCAGGTCAACTGGCTTCTCTTGCTCTCTTTCCCGACTTTCTCCTAAGGGATGCGCCTCCCAAATGTGAGGGAAGCTTTTCGTCCCGTTAACGACCGTGGCTGGTGTCCTCTCACACTTCTCATCACCTCTCAAAAAATGCCGTTGTACTACCACTTTCTCTCTTTTTCTTTCTCTCTCTTTCATTGTGCTTCGCTCCTTGTTTCTCCTTCCTACTTACAGATAGCTTTAACGGACATCTGCCCTCACCCTTCCTCTGTCATCTACTAAGCTTCTCACGTACTTCTCTCCGCTGTCGCTTTCCAGGTGCCGGAGTACGGTCGGACCACTTCTCTTGAGATTCATCCCTTCGTTGCCCCGATCTTCCTCCCTATCCCTTCCGCCCAGCAGTTGCAAGTGGTAGCAGAGGGTCTGGTTGTTTACTTTGGCTTCCTGCTGGACGACGAGAAGGTCTGCGACTCCAGAGGGCTAGGAAGAGGCTTAGGTATATTGAACTGCTGCCTATTCTCGCGCGTTCTTTAGCCTTCAAGAAATGATTCTTTCCAAACCTGCTGCTTTAGGGGCAACGCGTGTGCTTATATTGATTCATACACTTTGTCTATGTATATATCCCTAGAGAACACTTCCACGCCACTTCCCAGCTTTTGATTCTTCTCTCGCTCGATAAAAACCTTCTGAAGAGTCTTTTCTGCAACATGGCTTCGGTCTTTTCCACGTCTTCAATGTGCAGCTGCTGTCTCTTCTTGCTATACTTTCTGGCATCCGATATGTATTTACTGAGAGAGCGTCCCTAGGGATAGAGCCAGAGGAGAAATCTCTGGATCGCCCGATTAGGAGAAAGACTCTTGAGGAAAGAGAGAAGCACCGTCGCGCCCGTACCTACCGGCAGTTTAAGCACTATAAGCACCCTGTGTTTGTGAGAGTCACACAGAAAGGTAACGGCAGAACAGCCAACAGGGGAGAATGAGGGAGAGACAGGCTTCACACTTCCACTCAATCAATCCCTAACACACTCTCTCCTCATCCCTTTCTTTATAGGCATTGTCTGGGTGACGAGCAGGCTAACAGACAGGGAGTTTGGGCTCGGCCGCGACCTTCACTCTCTCTTTACCTCCCTCAAGTCCTTCGTAGAGGACGTTAGCTTGACAAACGAGATCCTCAGCGAGATTCTAGACACGCTCTCTGTATAAGGAGGGAACCCAAACAGAGGAAAGAAGGCAGACTATGAGACGAAGGTGGGATAGGTGGTTGAGAGAAAGGAAAAGTGTCTCGAGAAAGGATATGTCTCCCACTGTTGAGGTGGAACTATGGCCCAGTCATCTTTTAGGGCCGCATAGGCCGTAGGTACGCAAGAGGAGAGAAAGATAGCAGAGAGTAGAGGGAGCTCTAAGAAAGTTCGAAGCCTGAGTGAGAGTTGATGGCTTGGAGCAGCTTGGTCCTCAGCACAGCCTCAGAGGGGTAGGCGGGCAGCTTCAGCACATTGAAGCACGTGGAAGAGAACGGCAGTGCGTTCGCATCTACTTTGACCTGATTCACATGGAAAAGATGAGGTTAAGCTTGAGCTGACGGCAGAGCACTACGCCTATCCCTATTACAATGCGAACAACGAAAACTGGTACATTATGATTCTCTTGCGCTGAAATAGAGCAGCTTTCTCCTTAGCATGCGTCCCGCTCTTCTGAAACTCTAGTCCGAGGACCCAATGGTCCCTCTTCTTCTTCTCATTCACCTCCCTCCCACCTTCCCCTTTGTTCTCGCTCACCTTCATGATTGTAAGAGGAGGATCTAGAGCCGAGAAGCCAAGCGGTGGCGGCCGCTCACAGCTCGTGACAAACTTCAAAAGAAGCGCTTGCTCGCCTGGAGTCATGTCCTTCACCACCTGGTCGCCAGAAGGTTAGAAAAGGCACCAGACACCCAGCTCGAGAGGGAATTGAAATTGAGTCTTGAACGATAGCGCAAGAGAATGAGACGGTAGCCCAACAGAGACAACAGCCAAGGGGAGCCAACGCAGCCACGCTTTGCAGCTTATTAGTCACATTGAGCTGGGATGTGAAGAGAGTAGAGAGGTAGCGGACTCCGCGCTTAGGACATGAGGAAGGAGAGCAAGAGACAATGCCTAGCCGCGCCTTACCTTCCAAAACCTCCTGATGGTCTTGTCTGCCGGATAGTATCCGCCCGCATACCGTGTGTGCCGTATCAGATCCTCTAGGTCCACCGCCCCGTACACCCCAGAGATCAGGACTTGCAGCTCTGGTTCGTTGAAAAAAAGTAGCAAGGACGGGTCCAGGACTTCCCTGAAGCCCCTCAGGAACGCCGTGGTCTGCCTGTCGATCCTCCGCGTGAGGTAGTAGTGAGCCACCAAGTGGATATACCGCAGCTTGTTCTCCGCCGTCACCACTTTATCCTTTCCCCCATCCAACAGCTCCACCTCCTCTCTCTGTCCTAGACTGTCCTCCACCACCGTGAATGTCAGGCCTAAGTCCTCAATGGAGCCGTCATAATGCTTCAGAAACACCAGGTTCTTATAGATTTCTACGTCCAAGGAGGGCAGATCGTTCAAAGAGTTCTGGTTGCCTAGCATTTTGCTGAGAAAGAAGTGTGCAAAGCGTGGCTGGACAGTCAGCCCTTCATAGAGCGCCTTGGCCAGCACTCTTCCTAGGAAAGAGAGCATTCTGAGATCATCCTGTCCATGTATGATGCGTGAGAGTGGAGAAGGGTAAAGCAGATTGTCCCCCGTGGAGAGGAAAAAGCCATGCGCAGGAGTGAAGGCGGACCGCGCAAACTCTGTCCAGAACTCCTTGAAGAGTCCTCCAGAGTCTATTCCACTCTCTCTTTCTCCAAACTCATTGACGAAGGAGACGATCACTCTCTTCTTCAGGGAAGAGCCAAGCCCATCCAGCTTTTGGAAACCGTCTTCAAGCACATGTAGTCTCCGAATGGATACGTTAATCCCTGGAAGACGTTCCCTCTCGGTTCCTTGAAGCTTTTCTCTCTCTCTCTTTAAGAGAATCTGGAACAGTTTGGCACGTTCCACGAAGGAGATAGCTGATGAAAAGAGGAGCAAACAAAGGGTCATATTGGTCCGGCGTATCCAGGCGAAGTGACAAGAAAGGGGCACATATGGCACTGTAGCAGATTCTTGGAAAGTAACGGGCAGGAGAAGGGGAGAGGGTTGAGACAATGAAAGATGAAAGAGACTAAAGAGAGAGCGAGAGAAGGAAGAAGAGGTCAATGGGGGCCTACCATATGGCATAGCCCTAAGAAGCTTGGAGGCATTGGCGTTGCCTGGAGTCACCAAAGGCTATGAATTAGTTGAAGAAGAGGAACAGCACCATACTCAATCCTGCCTCTCAGACACTGCTCATCCCTCAATCCTTCTTGTCCCCGCTCCCGTTCCCAAGCGATTTCCACAGAAGTCGCATCTCTCTCTCTACCTCCGCCACCTATCTCCGAACTACATCGCTTCCCAAACTCTAGGAAGAGTTCCTGCTCCTCACCGGCCAGCACTTCGTTTATGAAGTCTCCTGAAAGCTCAAAAACTTGCCAGCTGCTGCTGCTGCAATAGGGCCGCCGAGAGCACCGCGAGTAAAGAGACTTCAGCACCGAGGAAAGGTGGCTGATAACGCTCCATAGAGGCTAGATCAAACAGCGCGAACATGAGATGAAGACACAAGGGTTAAGCAGGATTGAGAGGCCGTGGAAGCAGAAGATGTAACATGTAGAGCTGCAGGGAAAGATTATATCCCGCTACAGCCTTCCTACCTGCTGTTCGCTCTCTGCAATAGCAAGCTCTTCAGGAAAGAAGCGATACATCCTGGGACAGAAAGCAAAGGCTGTGAACCTCACAAGAGAAAGGAGAAGTCAATGCAGTCTCTCTTCACCTGAAGAGAATCCGCTTAGTGCAGAGTATGAAGCGCTCTATCTCGAAGAGAGGCAGAGGGTACTGCTCTTCGTACATCTCTTCGTCTCCTAAGACCAGAAGGAGATGTGTATAGGTCGCAGCGAGAACGTTGAGAAGAGAGAGAGGACCCGAGGGATAGCCAGGACTGTACTGCAGCCTCTCAGCCCAGCTCTTAACATCTATCGAGTCCTGAAAGGTGAAAGTGAGCAACCTAATTGATTGACAGCACTATAGCGGGAGATGTTCTCCAAATCGACAATCGGTGGCCTGAGGTTTGGCTTTTGATAGAGCAGAGCAAGCTTGAAGAGGCTCTAAGCATTAGAGCTTTCAAGGACGCTGAAGCCCACACGTGAGCACCATTGAGGGCACAAAGGGATATACGAACTTTTTGAGAGGGCAGCGAAGACGAGTAAGCTGACGAGAGAGGCTGTCTGGCAAATTTGTAGGGAAGGATGGGAGGAAGAGGTCTTGGGAAGAGTCACACAGCTGTCTACCTGTAGGATGGTCCAAAGGTTCTCTATAACAGAAGCGGAAGAGTGTTGAGGCACCGCTGTTTCCGTCGGTCGTCGTGGGAGCTTCGAGAAGGAAAGAGTGCTTAGGACCGCAAGGGAAGAAGGCATCTTGCTGCTGGGCCAACGGTGAAGGAAGATGCTGACGAGGTAGCAGAAGGATGGCACTGCGTCCGCGTCATACGCTACCCCACCTGAAGTGCTTTCTAAAGAAAGGACACCAGTAAGGGGGGTCAGAGATAATTTTTGCCAGTAGCGAGAGGATAGAAAAACGGGGAAGAGGAATGTGAGATCAAGAGGGGAGACGGCACTTGTCAGCCATGTAAGGATATCGCCGTTGTAGGATATCGCCATAATAGCTAAAAGGAGAGACTACCCTCACCTGTCTCTGTCTGTGTCTCTTCTTCTTGCTTCAAGCTGATATCTCGCAGCCTGTCCTCGATATTTCGCTCTCCCGAAGGTTTGAAGCTGAAGAGACGCTGTGCCCACCTGTTAACAGCGAAGAGGTCAGTGCGAAAAGAGGGCAGATAACAAGCACACAGAGGATGGCAGATGTTATCTCCCAGGGAGCTGCAGTGATGAAGGAATTAGACGGATGGCCCACCGGACTGTAAGAAGCAACGCTGGAAGGAGAGAGGGGATTGACTGACGTGTCCCAGAGAGAGGGTGAGAAAGAGGGACGAGAAAGAAAGAGAGAAAATTGCATGCGAGGAGTCCGACGAGAAAAAGGAAGGGCGATCTCTTCTTTGGGAAGAGAAACTCCACTCTTGAATTCTCACCTGGAATTCTTCCACATAATGCTGATCTTCTTTTGCAAAGTTAGCTTCTCAGGCACAATGCTCGCGAATCCATACCTAAGAAAAAAACAGGAAACTCAGATGACATCATCGGCAACAACCACGTAAAGTCCATCCGTCAAGCGGAGTAGGGAATAGATCCAATGGGACCACATATTTAGGTACCGGGACACAAGGAGAAAGTCGGGGAGAACAAAGAGTGAGATCCGGCTCACCGCAGTGCCTCGTCGGCTGCTTGAGGGTTCAGTGCCTCAGGTTTCTGGGTTCTATTGAGCGGCTGCCGAAGCAGGTTCTCATCTATGGGTAGCGACCGCTGGATGAGTTCCAGTAAGAACCTATCGCCAGGGACAGTTAGCTTGCAGCGCTGGAAGAGACAAAGATAGCCCATAATGGACTATCAGAGAAAGAGACTATGTCCAGATGGCAGCAGAGAGAAAGCAGAGAGGTGGGAAGGCCATGAATAGGGTGTCTCGCAGAGCAGAACCTGTGGTCAAATAGATGGTCAAGTCTCTTTCTTAGGTTGGAAGGGAGCACTGTCGGCCGCAATATCGTGCTGGAACTCCCTCCCCAAAGTAGTCCTGCCGGCGAATAGACACCGTCTGGCACGGTCATAAGCAGCGACGCCAGCATTTCGCAATCCAGCGCTGGCTGCACAACTGAGGTCCTGCTATATATATGGAGCAGGTTGGACAGCAGCCTGAAGATAATGTTGAATTTGGTCAGTTTTCACGCCTTCCCTTCTCTTTCCAGTCCTCTTCTTCCCCTCCCCACAATTGGCTATCCCGTCTCAATCTCTAGCTCAGCTCTGAAGCTCGTTGCCTTCAAAAGTTAGGCCCTCAGTCATTATCACTTATCCTGCTCCTTTTGCTACAGCCAACTTTTGGAGATAAGAAAGAGCAGCTCGCCCATGTTATCCTCACCAGACGTCAGTCCCAATCTCCGGCGCCAAAGGCTCAGGAAGATCTGGCCGCAGGCAGAGATAGGAGGAGAGCAGAGTACTCCACAGCGAGGGAGATGTCATCCGCAGCAAGATGTCCTTGTCCAGCATCGCGGACACTCGGGGCACAGTCAAAATCTAGATGTTCGTTCTTCATAAGGAAATGGACTTTCAATCGGAGTGAGCCTGCGCGCTGAGTGACCTACCTGAGCACAGAAGGACGCTGCATACTTTTCTCGCGTCTTGTCGTCTCCTCTTTTCCCAATTAGCGGCAGTAGCAGGACGCAAACGGCGTCACTGAAGCCCCCAATGCCCTTTTTAGGTTCATAGGCGGGCAATGCTAGGGAACTTAAAAGGCAGCGACGAACCGGCTGGAGAAGAGATGACGGAGAAGAAATCAGACCGTCCAGCAATGTGACTCCCAGTCTGGAAGGCGGCGGTACAGCCCCTTCTGATTTGGGTTGAGGCTTAGACCCCAAGCCCGTAACCCTGCAGCAGAAGCTCGCCAAAAGATGAAGGGCCGAGTCTTGGCCCACCTGCGAGAAAGCGGTCGTCAAAGAGAAGGAAGGAAGGTTTGTTTCCTGAACCAAGAGCTACCGCCCTCTTCCCCACAGTGAGAACTGAGCCCGACGAGAAGCCACCAGAAGAAGGAGGAGGAACAGACAGAAAAGGACCAGGAACGATAACATATGCGAATTTGGGAGAAAGCGGAGAGAGATGGGACGGGAAAGGCCAAGAGAGAAAGACTCATGCAGCCTCAGCCTGCAGACCATACAGCTGTCTACATGCCCAGACCTGGCAGCGGTAGAGGGACCTGCTTCCAAGGCCCAAAATGACGAAACTCCGCAGTTCTCTTGAAGCTACTGTCTCTGAGGGACAAGGGCGTGGTATGCGAGTGAGATCTTCCAGCTTGGTCGCATGGTCAAAACCACAATAGAAGAGTAGGGCAGACTCGCGTGAAGAAACAAAGGAACAGAAGCGAAGAGAGGACATCCTAAGGCGAGTGCATACCAAACTAGGTAAGTTAGCTAGAACTATGCAGAAATGAACCAACAAATGGAATAGAAAAGCAAGAAGATAACAAAGGAGCCTATCGTCCACCTGCAATGGCCTCCTGGGGTTCCACTTTGTCGGCTTGGCCACTATCTAAACTCTGCAGCAGCAGCAGCGCCATCCCGTGGAACCTAGCAGCATCCGCCACATCGTCTCTGTAGAACCAGAGCAGCAGCCTCACCAGCTACACAGATCGTCAGTAGTTTATCAAGAACCTAGGCTAAAGTCTGAGAGGTTTCACCTTCTGGCAAAGCGCGGGGGGCGGAGGAAGGACTATTCCCTGCTGCTGAAGAAGGGAGCGAAGAGAGAAGAAGTCCGTAGTCTTCCGATCCCAGTCAGTACGAAGGAGTTGCTGCCATTTGCTTGCCTCTCTTCGGCCGCGCCACACAGACTGTATCTTCACCACATAACTGGGAGCGAGCAGAGGAGAATAGACAGATTGTTAGATGGAGAGCTCCATGAGCCCTTTTGGGTCTCTCAGTACCTGGCTTGCTTCCTCAGCTCCTCTCTTTCCGCTCTCTGCCTCCTCGCTTCTGAGACAACGTCAGCCTTAGTCTTCGCGTCTGATTGCTGGCCTCCTCTCCGGGCAGCTCTCCCCTTGTCTCCCTTTGGTGCAGTCAGGTCGCGGTCACGGAAAAACATGTTCCCTGTTAAGCAGTAAGTTCGCCAATCTGTGGTGACCGTGCCAAGTGCTTCATCAAAAAAATGATAGGCTTCACTCAGACCGCCAGCTCTATGATGGGTGTAGCAGCGTCAGGCTAGGGCTTGATCTCTATATAGAATGGGTTTGAGGCTGACTCCTGGAGGCAAGGCTCAGTGTACACAGAGTTTGCCGCCCGTAGGTCAAGCCCGTCGAGAACTATTCTAGACCTGCGACTCTGCCCTGATTGTAACGATGACGTATGACCAAGAGGGCTCTGGTGATCATGCAGCGTGCTCTTCTAAGACTTGGTTAATGGCGATGAGAGATCTTGCAACGGCAATGGCTCTAAAGCCTGGATGACCCTGCAAGGCAGCATGAACTGAGGGGTGACCCTACTGCATGGGCACAAAGGCCCCGGTGCTCGTGAAGTCTAGAGTGGCCTTCGATGGCGCTGAAGCAAACATGGCATGAGGATCTGCCTGCCTTGGGCGGCCCCACCCGCGGAGGACGAGCTCCAAGCTCAGACTTTGGCAGGCAACAAACCGGCATTCATCGCATCATCGCGCATTGAGACCTTCAACCTCAACACGAATCATCACTAGTTATCGATACGCCACAGAACTTTAAACCAAATCTATAGTTATTTCGACTGATTGATCTAAATATCAAAATGGGAGTACAAGTGCTGTATGGAGTGCTGGCCATACGGCCCACACATAAAGACAGCCTTATAGCAGCTCTTAAATAGTAGTGCCTGCATACTTCCATACAAACTCTGCCTCCCGCCCAAGCTCCTTGCGCTATGACCTGTAAGCAAGCAAAAGTGCAGGAACACCTACGAGTACTCGTAGTGCTTGGTCAGGTCAGAACCGCCCTCCATCGCGGGATAGCGCAGCACATCGGCACGGCTCACGGGAAGTGTTGGCCGAGCATTGCAGCGCTGAGTCTCGTATCTATCTTAGCGTCGTGGGCAGAAAACTTGTCAGTGCTTCAGCCCTCACCTGAGGTCTCATCAAGACCATGTTGACCGCGGGGACCATCGCTCTGCTGGCCCTCTTCAGCCTGCACCTTGTCCTTAGCAATGAATCGATGGTTTCGGCCATATACCCGGGGCTTGCTGACCAATTGAGGGATGCTAGCGGCCTGCCGCTGCGGCAAGTCCATCTGCTTTGGAAGCTCATGCCCGGCACACTTTTCAACGGGCTGTTTGCTATTCAATTCGTCAGGGCTGGCTGGGGAATCATCGACTTCGGTGCGGTTGTTGTCATCTTCACCTCCCTACCTTCCTCTAAGTCTGAGACCTCACATTTGGCAATCTCTCTCAACCTTTCTCAGGGCTCTTTGCGCTGTACAACATTTTTACTGCCTGTGTGCTTCGCAACGGGGATATTATTCGGTTCTTCCCTTCATCCTTGACTCCAGAGTGGGCCGACAGGCTACAGTCGGAGGATGTCGCCCTCATATGCAGCGCCATGCTGCAGAGTTTATTCTTGCTATCGGCCTACCGCGTGATCCATGGCGGCTCCTCATCTCTGGAGGATCAGAAGCTCAGGTATTATCCGCAAAAACTTCAGGTATAGTCCTGTCCTAAGAGTGTGATGTGCGCCCGCAGGAGGAAACTTGAGGCGTATCTCGGCGTTCACGACCCATCAAGAATCTCAGAGGTTAGCAAGTTGGTGAGGCGTTATCGCGGGCGAGAGGAAGAACTGTTCTACACTCTCAACAAGAAGTATAAGACAGGTTAGCCCTCCGAAGGATAGGATACGCGCTCCTGATGGGCCACAGCACTAACTGCGATGTCAGGCGAGGCGGTGCAAAGTGGCGGCGACGCTGATGCTGAGGAGATGCAAGGAGAAGACCTTATGCCTAAGGAAAAGGAGGCGAGCGACTATCCAGTCAAAAAATATGAGGAAAACGAGGAAAGAAGTGAAGAAGAATCCGATGAAGAGCCCATCAAAGTGCAACTGCGCTCTCAGAAGGCAACGTCACAGCTGGTGGCCAGCGCCATCACTGCCGCCCGTGAAGAGCAGCAAGCGAGGATCAAGGAGCGCATTGCAAAGCTCCAGAGCGGGAAAAAGTGAGAGGATAGAAAGGAAAGACCGCGAAAGAAAGGAAGTATGTGATGGGTACAGAGGATTCTAGGGATCTCATAGCAGTGTATTGATGGGATATAAGAGAACGTTCATAGCTGCTGTGACGACCAGCGTGTGATTGCGCGGCACCTGCAGGTAGGAGACTGTCAGTCTCTTTTAACCCCAAGCGAATCCTCTGTCCCCCATTTCTCTTACCTCAACCCAGTCCTGCTCGTCATTTGCCAACCGCTCAGATGCCAGGACCACTACCTGCTCTCTGCGATCGGTCTGTTAAGCCAGCCAGCAATTGTTAGTCTAGAGGTCAAAAAGAGCGCTTTGCCTGCCACGGGAAGCTGCTCTCTCTCTCTTACCCTGCGCATGTAGTAGTGGTCCGGATTCGAGGCACTCGCGACCCAAGCAGTTCCTGAGGCAATATACAGAGAGGGCGCAGCCGAACCTTTCTTGTTGGCGTAGCGAGTGCTGCAGATGCGAGTCACGGGGCTTTATGTAAGATAAGGCGCAAAGACAATAGAAAGATAGACAGAAGAGAAAATTGTAGACTCCAAGCCGCACCAGAGCACCGTCTTGCCATCAGTCACCGCGAAGTTGAGAAGGGAGGTCTCCGATATATTCAGTTCTCGGCTGAATCTGTTTAAAGTCTCAAGCACGCTCTCCAAAACATCCTTGAGCTCCTCAGGAGAGTACTCGTGATCGTGAATCCCCTGCCGCCGCTGCAGCTCAGAAAGAAACAGGGCAAAGCTGGGCAGAAAGCTTGGCGTTAGATAGTGGAACGTGGGTGTATAAGCGACAAATGGCGCACCAGTGCTCAGAGTCTGTGCTGCCATGAATGGCTCCAAACGCCTCGTCAGTAATCTGCGCCAGCACTCGGCGCTTAAGTAGATTGAAGTGCGCGACTCCTCTATCATCAGAAGGGAGGTAACCAAGCATAAGATGATAGTTGAGAGACAGAGCCACAAGTTCCTACCCTTACCCGTTGTGCATGAACATATACTTTCCGTAGCAGAAGGGGTGGCAGTTCACTTCAGAAGTCACAGAGCCAATGGACGCAGCTCGCACATGGGCGAAGAAGAGTGGAGAGCTGCAATGACAATCAGGGTTATCGATGTGCTGGTGGGAGAGGACACAGCTTTGGTGAAGGCAAAGGAACAGATGTGAAGACGCAGTGTTTTGCGTTGGGAAGCGGAGCAGGTGCACTAGGGAAAGCGAGAGAGATCGATAGATAGAAGAGCATGAACTGCAGGCTACCTTATCTTAGCGGAGAGATGCAGCAGGTTGCTGTTGTTCCAAGCGGGCGAGATGCTGTTAAAGATACAGGGGCCCTGGAGGTTCTTGCGCTCGCGGTCCTTCGAGAGACGAAGCTTCTTGGGCGGAGAGGGGCCATCTTCTGCTGCATAGTAAGAAGGAAACAGAGGACTGTTAGTCTTAGTAGCGGATAGAGAGTAAGGCAGCTCCGTAGCTCCACCTTCTTCTTCTTCTAACAATCTGGGAAGACCGCCCTCCTCGCTTTCACTTAGCGTCTGATACAGCTTCTCAGAGTACCAGCCAATCCCAAAGCCATCCGCTGATTGATACGCGACAAAAGAAGAAGATGTTAGAGGCTAGCAAGGCAAGAGTAAGGGCAAAGCAGGGGACGTAGAGACCCTGGAAAGCAGAGGAAAAAGGAGGGCAAAGTCTGCAAAGAAGGGAAAGACCAAGGAAGGTGGTGATCATGAGAGCGTTGTGCAAGCTAAGCTCTACCCACTGAGCACGAAGACGTTAACGGAGAAAGCATGCATCAATTGCCCGCCAGACGCTGCTCCGTCGAGGAGGAGAAGCAGGGTACCGTTTAGGGAAGGCGGCAGGCCTGTGTTATGGAAACGCTCCTGGCAGTTGTAGCTCTGCCTGATGATGGAATGCTTGGGTCTCACTAGCAAGTCCTCGAGCAGAATTGACTGTCTGAGTCCCGCCCCCTTGTAGATCAGCATCCGGCACATTTCTACCGGCAGCTTCCACCTCCCTCCAGTCCTATTATGACTGCGCAGCCCGCGGCAAGGAATCAACGAGCCCCCTACTTAGCCATGGACTCCATGACTTTTGACACAACCATATACCTTCTAGGCCCCACCCATGCAGTGCCCTCGATCTCTAATCAGTTCCTATCAGCTGAAGGTTGTCTAGAGACTGCAGATGCAAGGCTCTGGAGCCGAGCAGGAAGCCCTTCTAACGCCCTAGTAGGGCAGCGGCATTGGCAAGTGCTTCGAGGTCTGGGGAAAAAAGTTTCATTTCCTGTTCTCAGAGCTCTGAAAGTGACGCTGCTATCGGGACTCACTGTCGGTTAGCGGCTCAGATGTGGAAGGAAGAGAGTCAGAAAGGTACGGAAGACGGTGCTCTCTGCTTCTAGCCTTTTAGTTATTAGCATAGGAGAGAGCTCTCCTTAAGGCTTTGTTGTCGGGCAGGTTTGTCTCTCCTGACTCTGGCAGTACGAAGCTGTCGCCAGTGGCTGCTGACCAGGAGCGACGGATGCTGATTGAACATAGCTAAATAAAGTGAGCTAGCTGGCAGGCAGAGAGCAAGCTCCATGGGCAACTGCCAGTTCTAGGTCCTCACTGTGCGTCAGAGACTCGAGGGCCCCAGCTCTTACGGGTGCATCTAACCTTCCAGACAGAATTGAGCACATTGGCTAGGAATGTGCCCCGTCGATGCTGCCGACAATGCGTGCATAAAGCGAGTCAGAGTTCCCCAAGCGATCCAAACGAAGCATCTACTCTTGACGGTAGATGAACCTCAGGCTCCAGCCACGTGGTGTCGGATGGTGCCCAGCCAGCCTTTCCTTGCACTGCCATGATTGTAGGCCTCTATCGCCGCCTTCAGCGACTCCACCCAGTTCCGTACGTCCTGTTGCGTCTCCGCAGCCAGGATGTACCGTCGTTTTGCTGTCTGAATAGCAAAGCGTCGGTCCTCAGGAGGCCCTGGGAGCTGGAGAGTAACCCTAGAAGGCTCTTTGGGAAGGACTTCGACCATCTCACTGCTAAGGCCCCTGAAAGAAATCTGCAAACGTGGAAAGTGTTCAGTTTGGCCTCTTTCCTTCGCTATCAATCTTTCATCGTCGCCCTGTACCACTAGGTCGGACCGGCTGTCTCTATCTCCCTCGTCTCTCAATCCGCTTGGCTCTCTCTCATGACACTCAGCGCCACAACGGTGCCACTCTAGGGCTCTTACCTCTCCTAGGTATATCTCTCCTGAGCACGTCTCTTTAGACTCATAGTACCGCAAAGCGTTCTTGCTGAGAATGAAGAAGCGCCGCTTCCAGTTCTGCACAAACTCTCCTTTCTTCCATCTGTGAGAGGCGGAGGAGGGTTAACTTCAGCAAGAAAGAGAAATGACAGAAAGAGAGGTATGAGAAGATCGTCTTACAAATAGCCCTCCGTCACAAACTTGAAGGAGGTCCCATCTGACTGCTGTTGAGAGGAGCTCTTCTCTTCTCTTTTGGCTGGCGATCGTGGGGCAGCGCCGCCTGTAGACGCTGAGCAGGTCGCCTTAATCGCAGTCTCCCACTGCATATGAAATAGAGGATCTCGTCAACAGAAGGACAACGCGCTTGGAAACCTTCAGGCTTAGCCTACCTCTAGGACGTCCCATTCACTTCCCGCGAGATAGAAAGTGCGCGTGGTCCCGCCACTTGGGATGGTCAACAGAGCAGAAGCCTTCTGTCCCCGTCCAAGGTCAATATCAAGATTGGGACTGACCTCTACGCTCAATGGGCTGACGCCCTGCAGTTGGATCTGATGAGAAGCAAAGTGAAAGGAAGGCTGCAGTGAGGCCAGAACCCGGGGCGAGGTAAGGAGATGGGCAGACGAAGGAACGCAAAGGAGATAATAAAGTGAAGAAAGCTAGCGAGCCAGAGAAAGGGAGAGACAAGGGCAAGAGAGTAATCGGAAGTCAAGGAGACGCGGGAATGGAAAGCGAAAGAAAGAGGAGAACTCAAGTGGAGAGCGATGCAAGCTAGACAGAGTTACAGTCCATACCTCGCCCTTCAGCGGTGCCCCTGGACTGTCATAGTAGCGGATCGTGTAAGGATGAAGAGTGAAATATCGCTGCCTCCAGCCCTTATTCAACGCGCCTTGCTTCCAAAGATACCCGTCCTACAAGGGCACCGAAGTAAGTCATCCTCTCCTCTCCCTAGTAGTGAGAAATACGGGGCATGTCGCTCATACCTTCACCAGTGCTGTCGGGTTCTTACGAATGTAGTCCGCAATGTTAGGTTGCAATGCTTCTTTGAATTTCTGGGAACCTTCCTTCGACAGACCACGACGTCCACCATCGCTCTTTGAAGGGTGAGAGGAGTGCTCACGTCCATGTCCTTCCTGCTGTGCGCCTCGAGAAGGGGAAGAGTGGCCCTTCTTTCCCTCTGCCGGTGAACGCGCCTTCTCCGTTTGAACGTTTCTCTGATCTCGAGCAGAGCTGTCCGCCGTTCCTGCCCACTCCAATGGCGTGTAGAGGTCTGAAGCCGGTGAGCGGAACCCTGAGTTTGTCCCTATTAAGGAAGAGAGAAGGACGACAATAAGATGAGAAGCAGCGACGGCACAGAGGAACGGTGCGGCGGACCCACCGTGTCGGGAGATCACTGAGCCTCTTGGAGCGTAGGCATCTCCGTCCCTGTCCCTATGTGCAGAGCCTATATAGCCCGGGGCAGCGAGTGTCATTAAGCTTTTAGTCTTATAGTGCTTCTAGCGGTCGGTAGTTTACCATTGCCGGTCTCCATCTGCTGGCCTCTCTGAGCACTGGAGGCGCGTGACTTATGGGCCTGTGAAGCCTAGCATGACAAAAACCAAGGGGTTTGGCTCTTAGTCCGAGAGGCGCCAGGAAAGGATAGGCATTCCTTCATTGAGCTAAGACCCTCACCTTCGCGTCTGACATGGCATTGTGGGCAGCAGCATCCGTTGATCGGCTCCGAGCTCTCACCTACGTCGCAGACTTAGCGTTATGAACGACAGGCCAGGCTGAAAGAAGGAAGCGTCCTGCTTACCTTCTCGCGCTTAGAGCTGGAGGGCCGCGCGAACAGCGAACCCCTTGCCAACGTTGCTGACTCTCGCGAGTATACTGGTCGCAGCTCTTCTGAGCCAGCTTCAAACCCATCGTGCTTCACCGGTTTACCTGAAGAGACATAACATGGATAATGAGCGCCCACGAACCGTCGTAAAAGGCTAACGCTAGCACTTACGGTTGTCCTTCTCCTCCTGTATGTCCTGGTAGCCGGCCACAACGTCCTCCTTCAGCTCGTTCACTGCATCCTTGAAGACGGCGAAGTAAGAAGTCATTTCTGTCCTGCTTGCCTGCCGCTCTTCCAGCGGAGCAGGCTCACGGAGAAGACACTTCTGCAGCTAATTCTTCAACTCTTTTGAGTCAACAGACAATCGCCCACGGCTGGACTAAACCAGGGCTTCGCTTCAAAAAGACCGTCCGTCCTTGAAGCTCTGTCAACAGCGTTAGGCTAGGAACTAGGCTTTGGTCTCTTCCATCTTCCTTCCATCGTCGGCTCCTCTGTGCCTGTTTCCTAACATCTCAGACAAAACTCCCGAAGCCGAATCAGAAGCAGATGCGGGAAGTTGGAGACGGTTAGCGGCTAAGGCTAAGAATAGCAAAGGTCCGGACACTGGGAGAGGACAAGACAAGGAAGCTGATTGGCAGAAAGTGTACAGGCCCTAGTTCCTAGGAAGAAGATAAAGACTTTGGAACGATCTTTCCTTGTATAAGAGACCCATCAACGGAGAGTGTTGGTCCAGCTCTGGAAGCCCTTGATAGCTTTCCAGCCACGTCCCTGATGACTGAACGGCGGACGTTCTGCTGATCAAGCGATGATCCAAGAAAGGAGTGAAGAGACATGACTAGCGACATAGCGACAAGCTAAAGGATGTTGAAGGATAACAGATGCCAGCAGAGGCTACTGCCACTGGTAGAAGTAGCTGTAGAAGTAGAGGCTTAGCAGCGATCACTCAGTGCTTTCAGCATCACTCTGTTGGCTCCGCTATAAGAGAGTGACAACATTCTCACCCAAGGGACCGGGGTTCCAACTACCACTGAGGCTCGCCAGATGGGGGGCAGCCTCTGCCCCACTGGGACCACTACTTGGACCGCGAGATGCGAAGATAAACAGATGCAAGCCATACTAATTCACTGTTGAATGCGTCGATTCCTTGGATACGTCTTAGCTGTGATACCATGAGTGGTGGTCGTTTCTGGCGTTTTAGAAGGTCGGACGGGCTACGGCACAATGGGAGAGTGAAGTAAGGAAGGCCTATGATAAGTGAAGGGCAGCTCATAACGACTCTTCTTGGTGTAGACTAGCAGCATGGAGTGGTGGACGTGGGTCCTTGACAAAGGATCATAGATTAGTAAAGGTCTTGCTGGTATGCACTGACAAATTGAACGGCCTATCCTCGACGACACTAGCCGCTAGTCGCGCAAGACTTCTCTCCTCGTTTCCCAATGTCAGTCGTCAGCGTTGCATGAAGATTAGGACTGAGTCCTACAGCCCACGGACGTAAAAGACAAGCTCAGCTTGCCAGAGCCCGTCCAGCTCCCCACTTTCCCCTGTCCTCTCTCAACTTGGATTGCCATGGTTCGGAAGGGGCTCTTCATATAATATAACATATTGTCCTTCACCCGCTATCTCCCAAGGAGTGAGCCTAAGAATCGTAGACTGTCCAGAGCGGATGAGAAGAGATAGATAAATAGGTCCTTTCTGTGTTTCTAAAAGCTTTTCTCCTCAAAGTGGTCATCGATGAGCTCTCTCCCCGAGAGCCAGTCTGTAGAAGGTGGTGATAGACTTGGAAGCCCTAGAAAGAACCTAGGTGTCAATGCAGTCCCAGTCTTGGAAAGAGCTGCTTTGGCAGAGTTCCTACCTTGTTGCTGCCTCCACACATTCAAAGAAGGAGCCTCTGGGCATGAGTCCTGCATTAGATTGACAAGGTCAGCACCTTACAAAGTAGGCTGCTCCTTCATGGGCTTACCTGTCGCCTTTGAGTAACTGACGCTGCCGCTTTCACTAGCCTCTCCCACCAGGCAGCTCACTGCCTCACAGTCCTGCCCTCGATAGGTCAGCAACGAGATGGAGTTCGCCAAGCTATGCGCCCTACCTTATCCTCTTCCTTCGTTGGATCCATTAGGAGAGAGCCCGTTGCTGTCAACCCTACACTGATGGCTACTGGGAGCATTCGAAGCGCTATGCCTAGACACGGAAGAGCGTAAGATAGCTTGCCCTGTTAGAAGCCAGCAATCACGCACCTGCATCTATGAGAGCCAAGACGGTGCCATTGATGGCGGCTGCAATGACGTGGGATCGTTAAGGGAGAACATGCACAGACGCTATAATTGAGAAAGATTGGTAGGACGTGCTAAAGGAGAGGCAGAGACTGGCATTGAGAAGGATATCGAGCCATCGTCCGAAAGAACTTGCACGACAATGCTGATTACTGTTCGCGGGTAGCTAGATAAGAGGACGGCAGGCTCAACTGCTCCTCTGACGGCAAGCTCGATCTCTTTCTCTACTGGACCTGTTAAAGCAAGCAAATGTCAAAGTCCACTTGCTTAGGCATGGTGGCACTTTTTCCAAGCAATACCTGTCACACCAGTGCCAGGTTTGAGCTGTACCTCCAAGGTCGCGCCAACAGACGACTCGCGAAAGGTCTGACGAGGCTTGGCAGGTCCAAAGATGCCCACCATCACCGACGTAGAGCCTAGAAAGCAGGCAAAGTCAATAGATAACGTAAGACACTGCATCTAGACGAAGAGCTTACCAAAGGCGAAACGGGCGGACCCATCAGCCCTGTTCAACACGTTCTGCTCGCACCCAGGCTGGCGCACCTGGTTAGCCTGTCTTCCATCAGGCCTGGCCCGTCCCGTCATCTTACTCTCAGCAGGTCCCAATGGAGAACTCTGCTATATAGCACGTTGACACAATGCCGCTCCCGCAGCACGCAGAGCAACCAAAACCTCTTTCATCGCCAATCTCTGCGCTCTCCGTCTGCATTCTTCCCCGTCTGAAAAGCTCCAAAAGCCGCTGCTTCTCATGCTGCCAGCAGACCCGCAGCCGCTGTATTACTCGCCAGCCACTTCTCCTCCTTCAATGACAGGGAATACATCCTCTTGGCGTACGCACATGTTCTCCTACAATAGCAGAACTACAACCGCTTAGTGAAGGCCGTTAGCGGCTCTACAGGTTCGGGCGAAAATGGAAAGCTCTGAAATTGGTGTCAGAAGCCAGAAACAGAGAATCTGCATCTTCATCACGGGGAGGACCAGAGTCCAGACTCTCGATGAAGAGACAGGGAGGCCAGCGAATCTGGATGGCCTAGGGAGAGGAGGGACCAGGTCAAAGATAGCACACTCATTGTTCGCTCTTGTCAATCTTAAGATCTGCCTAGTGTGAGACACTATGCTGCTCCCAGGGACAGGTTTTGCTGGCACCTTTTGTGACACTGAGCTTGAGAACAGTTGGTGATGCTCCATCGAATGACAGAGAATGGTTCTCAGGTGTTGGCTCTCAAGGTGTTATTCCTCTCCTGAGGTCATGGGGAACCGTGTGTGTGGCGAGAGGGGTAACAGGTGGTGATGGTTTGCTATAACCAGAGTCAAAGGATGCGTTGGTATACTGCGCACTCTATTCCGGAGTTCAGTGTGGAGCTCCTGTCCGATATCAACGGCAAGAGCGATAACTTTGACGGTACATTACACTACGTATAAATTCTATTCAACTGTCCGACGAGACTGGATTCTGACAGTAACTCCACAGGGCCAACAGAAGCAAGTCCAGTTGCAGGTCGGGTCGGTGCTCCTTGCGCAGAAGAAGTAGAGCCCAAGCTTGATCGGCACGCTGCTGTCAGCATACCCTTGCCAGTTGCGTCCGAGAATGATGAAAGACAAGAAGTGGGTAGGTCAAACGGGACTGCCAGTCCACAGCCGCAAGGAAATAACGCTTCTCCACTTAGCATCACACTCTTCTTCATACGACGGAAGGACCAATGGAAAAGGAAAGGCGGAGGACGCCGCCAATAACGCCTACGCCACTCCAAGGTTTAATGCTTCTAAAGGTAGGTTCTAGTGCAGCCTTTGTCAGTGCGATCCGCGCTGGAAGAGCTTATATTCACTTACCGCAGGAGGAGAACCACCTCAGTCGGCAGCAGGGACCGTGTCATCCTTGTTTATGACAGGCCGCGGCCATCGTGTGAAGCTCAGTGCCGCCAGTCTCGAAGCTGCATCTGCAGCAGTGCAGACCTTGGAGGAAACCGAGCGCGCGGGGAAGGCTATCGAACAGCGAAAGCGCACACACGGTGGTCAGCTCATAGGAAAACCCGAAAGCAAAAGACGTAACTTCATCCCGCCAGGCAGTGCTCCAACTGAGCGGAAAGGTTTTGAGGAGAAAGGATCGCGCCCCAATCTTTCCCGAGGAGGTCGACCAAGATTCGCATTGCCTGCTCATGAGTCAGAGCCGCGGCCTGCTGACGAAAGTGGAAGAGAAACAGAGCTGACCAAGCAGACGGCAAGCAGCCTCCATAAGAACCACGAAACCTCTAACGCAAAACTAGCTCCACCGAACGATAATGGACATCAGGGGGAATTAAAAGCTTATCAAGGCCGCCACTCTTTTCCTGAGCAAAAGCATGGCCTCACTCCTACCAAACGCCGCTTAGAGCAGGACCAAGATGCTCCGTCCAATGCTCGCAGGGTGCCGGACCGTATGGCGTTGGTAAAAAGAGCTCCAGGAGTCAGAGGAGACCGCCAATTCAGCATTAAAGAGCCAGGGCAGGCGTTTAAGCAGTCACATTCTGATAGTGATTACACGGATAAGTTCCCAGATGGCCGCCATCCTCCAGAGTCCTCCGGTGCAGCAGGATTCCCGTCTCTGTTCCAGACAGGTGGGGGTAGACGGATAGTGCTCTCTGAGGAGAAGCTTATGAGCGCGTCCGCGTGGCTTGCAGATGAAACTCTGGCAGGAACAAGAGCGGGATTGTCTCCAGCAAATGCATCATCAGCGGCTAGCCGCGGAAGTCAATCCCTAAGCAGCTCTAGCGGACCTCTCAATGTTAATGATAGGGCTTCAAACAGATCTGACTTGAAGGAGAGAGTAGGTAGCGCGCCGTTAAAAAGCAAGGAGCATATGGTTTCTTCTGGCTTCAAGACTGCTAGAGACCAACCAGTCTCTATCTCTGCTACCGCCCTCAAGGAGGCGGAGCGGCGAATATGGAGCTATGATTGCGAGCATAGTGAGAACGAGACTGCTGCCAGCCAAGAGAAGGAGAACCGTAGCAACGGTCACCTCTCTGCACTCCAAGATGTACCCCTGAGGCCTTCTGTAGAGCAAATTTCTTTTGGGTCTCGGGCCGTCGGAATGGCTGACGGGACGTCCAGCATCGCGTCCCTAGTTCCGACAACACGAGGCGCCCTTGAGCGACTGCAGCACAATCAGATTGAAGAGCAAGTTAACGCTGCACATAGAGCCAAACTTTTCGGTAGCCCGCCTTCTTCTACGGCTAGGGCTCGTGGTATAGTGAAGGACTCGGTCTCCCTAGAGGCGGCGTATGGAGTCAAGGACACTGGCCATCCTGTTGTGGAGAAGTCTGAAGAGGCTTCTTCTAAACAGGTCCTTTCTGCTTTCACAACCGGCAGAGATCGACGCATCTCTCTCTCCGCTGCGGCCCTCCATGAAGCTGAGATCAGGCTACTGGGTTCTGAAGAGGAGGTAGAGGATTCTACTCCTTTGAGTCTGCAAAACGTTAGTGGCCAGCGCCTTCAAGACCGCAAACCTTTAAGGTCCTCCTTGGATGGTGGGACGAAGCATACTATTATGAGTTCATCTGCCGAAGGGAAGCATGACGTGACGGCTGTCGTTTCGTTATTCCAAACCGGCAGGGGCGGAAGCGTTGTCGTATCTAAGAAAAACCTGGACAATGCATTACAAAGGGTAAGGGATCAAGAGAAACTCTCAGAGGTTACGCCGCCGCAGGCGGGCAAGGGACAGCTGAAGGCCACAAGTGCCGATCAGGGCAGTTCTTTGCCAAAAGCACCTGCTGAGCAATTGCAGGAAGATGGACAGGGCAGCACCTCCAAGGGAAGTGGCTCTGTCGTGCCGACCTTGTTTCAGACGGGTCGAGGCATGGCGGTGAGCCTCAGCGCCGAGAAGTTGGCTGCGGCCGAGGTTGCCGTCCACGCGACGGACACCACCAAGGTAAGCTTAGTCTTACGGTTCCTGATTATCTTTTCACTGGTCCAAGGTTAATTTAGTCCATGACGTCTACATAGGAGTGCACTTCGCGCGGAGGTCTCACCTTATCTCGACCGCAAGCAAGCAGAGGAACGAGTGCCGAGCTTTCTCCAGAGACTTCGGCCCACGGTACTCTCTTAACACTAGTGTTAAATTTCTGCATCCCATGACCGTCTAACTCCTCTTGACAAGCTGCGCCCCAGACCTCCAGACAACCCGGATCTGGCTGTGCGGGGCATTCGACGGGAGAAGGTAATAAGTCCACTCGTCCCGAGTTGATAGACGGATGTGCTAATCTCCCTCTTAGGCATCTCAACATATGAGGACTGCTTGTCGTCGGAGTCTAGGCACTTGATCCAAAGCTTTCTACAGCATGAGGAGGAAACGGTTTCCTTCCAGGAATGGGCAGCAAGGAATCATGTTGAAGGCGCAGAACGGATGTTCCTGAGAGATATGGCGCCGCCTCGCCCTCATACAACTAGTGCCAGTCACGCTACTGCAGCTCTCTCTATACCACGACATGTACGATGGATCTCCTTCTGGAGCGCCAGTAAGGTTTTGCTTGCCGATCGAAGCGTTTCTGGAGCAGATGTCGCAGTGTCAGATGCTGCGGAAAGTTCGACTTACTCTTGGGCTGACCTACGGCAGTGCTATCACCTCCTGCAGGGGTTCAAGGGCATCGAAGCTCTGGAACTTGGATGGTTCACAGTCCACTACCGACAGGTGGTATGGAAGCTCGCTGCCACGGAGAGAGCATTTAGTCATCTACTGCAGAGCCCTTACCTCACCCTTGGACGGGTGCTCGGCCAGATAGCCTATCGCTTCAGGCGGGAGCACCAGGTAACTTGACTTTCTTCTGATCTCAAACTTCTCCAGCTAATAACTGACGGTGCTTCTCTCTCTCGCTCCCTGTCTCTCTTTCTCTCTCTTCTTCCTCACACATATATACACCACTCTCCCCCTCTTTCTGCCACTCTCCACCACTATTTGTCTCTTTCTCTCTCTCTCTCTCTATCTATCTACACACTGTTGTTCTTCTCTCTTTTGTATGTGAACTGGTTCGCGACTCCATTCTTAGCAACACCAGAGTTCATGCATAAAGGCGTTGCTTTTGATGGACTCTCCTCCTGAGGCATTGCTGGTGCTATTCGTGGTCTCCATTTTGACGCCACAAAGTGAGTCTCCAGCCAAGAACTCTGCCAGAATAGTCCTAAGTGATGGCTGGTACCTGCTTGTGGGGCAACTGGATCGCGTGTTAAGTGAGAAAGTTGCCGAGGGCAAGCTCGTTGTGGGACAGAAGCTAATGATCTGTGGAGCCACCCTTGAGGGTCTGCAAGAACCTTCGCATCCGATGGCGACGACTATTAATCAAGCGGCCAGCGATCCATCCGTGCTCCTTTGTCCTGAGGGTGAGTTTCTGACCGGTGCCATGCCTTTTCTCAAGCTGGCGTATAATGGGACCAGGCCAGCGAGGTGGAACTGCAAGCTTGGTTATCAGAGGCCTGGAACTAGCTTCGTACAGTCATTATCGACCATCCATCCAGAAGGCGGTACCGTCCCTGCACTGGATGTTGCCATCGTAACTCGGTACCCTGAGCGCTGCCTCCATAGCACGTCTGATGGTGCGAGAGTCTCGCTCACATTAGACGAGGAAGAGGCTCGCCTTTCGGGAGAACCTGTGTCTTCTAAGGGACGGTCACTACTCTGTGCTGAGTCGAGGGCGAGCACCTATCTTACGCTAGCTGTCCGCTCCTGTCCGCGGGACGGCTCTAGGCCCAGCGAGATTAACGGATGTAAGGCTAAGATCACTTGCTGGCGGCCATCTCCCGACCTAAAAGAAAGGCTTGTAGAGGGCTCAGTCCTCAGACTCACAAACGTCCGCGTCCGGCTCGCAAGGTCTACCGCCAACCTCACTTCTAGTGGTGGTCCTGACCTCCTCGAGCTTCAACCAACCAAGCGTACGATGTGGAGGCCACGGGCCTCGCCTCCGCAAACACAATGCTCCTCAACAGCTCCTAGACGAGCGCTATCTGCTCTCAATGCTCTCAGGGCTAGCATAGGGTCAGAAGTGGACGTTGAAGGTGTTATCGTGTGCACCATTGAGGGGGAAGAGACTGACGGTTTATTCACAGAGTCTGTCTTTTTCACTGATGAGTCCTTGCAGCTAGCGGTTATCAAGAGGAGGTTTTACGTCCGAGTACCAGGGATGTGGGGCAGAGGTCTTTACCCGGCTATTATGATCCGCAATCTAGTGGTTGGGCCCTATGATCATAGCATGGGGGTGAGGACTTTCACCTGGGCTGACACCGCAGAGGCGAGAGTCGTCCAGCGGGCTCAGTCGTCCACTCGACATGCTCTTATTCATCGCTGGCTAGCGTCTGAGGATGGCCAGGCTGCCCTTGGAAGCTGCAGATGCTGGCTCCAGAGGCGGATACACTCTGAAGGCACTTCTCCCTATTCGGACGTGCTGGTCAGAGCTAATGAACTTCACAAAGTCACCGGATACATCCTGTCCGTCCTCCCAGCGCAGGACGCATCCCTGGGGTTAAACGAAGAGCTCTATCACGTTATCGTCGAGGACAGCAACAGCTTGTTGTCCCTCTCTATAGAGGCATCGCTGCTGCTGGACCATCTGATGGTAAGTCTACAGACTGGGTGCAGACCTGCTCTATTCATCCGAAGCCCCAGATCTATCTTCTAACCGATCTACGTAGGCAAACGGCGACAACTTCTTCTTCCGAGGGATTCCAGTCACATTATCTGTCAATGAACAGAATAGGGTGACAGCCATTTCCTCTCCATCGTCAACGGCAGCATCGTTAGCAGCAGACGCAAGTTAGCCCGTCCCGTCGCCCTTTGGCACAATGACTAGAGAAAGCAGCTTGTAACAAGCCTGACCCACTATTTATTAGCTTAGTAGCCTGCTTCGTAGAAAGAGACGCTTAGTTACATCTGTAGGCCTGGCCGTGGCTAGTGCTGTCTTCACACAGAGATGACGATTGCACTTTGAATGCCCTTCTTTTTCATTAGAAAATAAATCTCTCTATTTATTCCAGGTCAAGGATTGTGCTCGTCAGCGGTGAGTACCTACGTCATCAACAGTCAAGACCAATAGATGTCTATAGGGCTGGTGACGAGGTAGCCCCACTCTTATCCCTACTATCGTATGCTTGCCACCCAGGTTGGAGCTACAGCATTCTCAAAGAGCAGAGTGGGTCAAGAATATTGATGTCGCTCATTAACAGCTCGAATGGAATGGAGTTAGGGTCTCCTGGCACCGCTTCACTTAGCATATGACTAACTCAGAGCTTCCTAAAAGCGATAGATTTTTTGGAGAGTTTCTTGTGGATCCTCAAGGGTTTTCAATGATGCTTTTCAATGGAATGAGGGATGGTAAGCTCAGCGCAGAGGCTCCGCTCTGCAGTTGCCACCGTCTGCTTTAGCTCCCAATGATGGAAGACGTACTCCAACTTTGGCAAGCAAGGAGAAAGGACGGGTCCTCAAGCTCGGCAGAAGCTTTGCTATCAATAGAGCCACTCACAAAGAGCATTTATTTCCAGTCCTACATCGCTCCGATAACGATTTCGCGAATGCGTGATTTTAGGTGATCAACCTTCTACGAAGCGGACCTGTCCTAGGGCGGAAGATGATGGGCAAGGGGTCAGTTGAAGCATTTGCTCTGCCAAGGCCGCTCCCAACTCTTTCTTCATAGATAAATGACTTGACAGGCGCAGGCTTGGGAGAAGCAAGCTCTACCATTTTCAGTAATTGCCTGTAGGACTTGGCTTACCTCGGAACCATCATTCGTCGCACGCTCTCCGAAGGGAACTGCCTTCGACTCCTGCGCTGGTGTTACATCCTTTCTTTGCCACTGTTACCCGAGGAGCTGTCGAGAGATGCGCTTTCTACGCGGGGGCGTCAGTCTAGGTTGTTGCTGCAAAAAAGTGTTATCTGCCGGTCTGCCCCTGCCGCTGGCTGCTGTTGTCTGCGGATCTCCTGCTGAATGGTTCTTCTTATCGCTCTCGGCCTCCTTTTGTTTAGCCACTACCGTTACTTTGCTGATAGTCCTTCTTCCGCGTGCAGCCATTTAACCATCTCCGCTCGATAGTTTTATACTGAGCCTTGTAGGCAAAGCACCTCAGCAAGGCCATCAGGTGCTTGAAGTCCGTTCCCTTAGAAACGAGCTCGGTCTGTCCTTCAGCGTGGCTTGACTCTCCTTGTCGCATTGCCCTTGTTGATCGGGACACGACGATGACCAGAGACCAGAGGTGCCCTGCCGGTTGTGAGGTGCTAAGTTCCATTCTGTCTTGATTAACGAACTCCATGAGCCAGTGTTGCCCAGCGTCGTCCCATTAGTGAGTCCACTTCTCTGCTGTCTTGCTGAATTTACTTAGGACGTGCAACTGGCATGTCCTCTTCTGTCGAGGATATTGGCGCGGTCATAGTTTAGCCTGCCCGCTGTTCCTCGCTTTCTCGCTGCCAAAGTGGCTGTAGCGGCCTTCCTGAAGTGCTGTGCTTGCTCAGCATCCCGAAGATCTTCTCCTACCGTGATCGCTCTTGCCACTTGCCCCTTCACTGGCTTCTCACACCGTGGCAGTTCTATAGCTTCTCACACCGTCGCCTATATTGCGCTATTTCCCCACGACTGAGGGTAGCGACAAAGAGTTGCCCGGCCCATGGTAGAGGGTAGAGTGGAAGTTAAGTGCTCGATTACGAGCCAACAAAGATCAACTCTAATTGCTTTTGCCTCTTGTGTCGCGCCAGGCGGCAATGAGATATAGAAGGATGACTTGCGGGCTAGACTGATTGGATTGTTGGGTCGCTCAACAGTGACCTACTAGAAGCGAGGATAATGATCGCGATACCACTTAGGCTCGTTTTCTATGTCGGTGGTAGCTCATGTGGTGGTGGTGGAGACAACTTCATGATGAGCTGCTGCTGGTGGATAGGTGCGTAGGCGCCGGAAGAACCGAATGAAGAGCTGGAGGACTGATCGTGTTGCCAACTAGCCTATAGAGTCAAGAGGCCAACATCAAAGAGGCAAACAACAGATGAAGGCAGTTTTTATAAGGAAAGCCGACGACCACTCCGACACCAACTGTTGTCTACTAGCAGCTGAAGAAAGGTCATCTTCTGGCCACTTTTGACTCTCCGATACTTCGTTCTTTCATTCACCATCGTGTTTCCCTTAGCAGCAGCAGGAAGCAGCCTACCTAGCTAGTAATGCGACCATGAAAAAGAGGAGGTGCGTCAAATGAGAGTGTGGACAGCAGCAGCAGCTTAGAGATGGTGCTGCGGGGTAGTAGTAACCTTAGAGAAGAAACGCAGGCAAGAGCAGGAGGAGAGAAGAAAAAGCTTGACGATGGCTAGTGAGGGGAGGGCGGGGATAAGGAGATGGAGGGGCAGTAGATAATAGGAAAGTAGAAAAACTTTGGAAGACAGCGTAGTAGAGCAAAAGAACCTTAGAAGCTCTAAAAAAAGAGAAGGAGCGCCAAAGTGTCCAAGGAGGCCCTTTGGGAAAGCACCATCTGCGACACCGCTTCAGATCGTGCCCATGCATCCGATTAAATCTTTATCGAAAAAGATAACAAACAAGCCTTTCTTTGACGATGTCCTCCAGCTACCAGTCGTAGTATCGCGGCAAGGCTCCTTTTCTTTCCTCCAGGCACAAATAAGTGCGTCAGTGGAAATGGAGCAAGAGAAGAAGAGCCGACCACCGTCGTCAAATAAGAGGCGGCAACGGTGTACCTTCGAAATAGGAAACGATTCCCACCGAACAATTTCCCCCATCCCATGCTCCTCTTCTTCATCAGGAGCAGCGGCTGCTGGCGGGCAAGCTGTTTGTACATTCTACATGGAGAATCAGAGGAGGAAGGAAGATCGATCTGCTGCCCCTCCTGCTTGTAATAAAGGCCTTTATTTTACATGTTTTTAGTGGAGACCTATATATCCATTGAAGATCTTTTTTGCTCCGCCAGCAACATGGCGGACGAGCGGCTATCTGCTCACGGTTCTCTTATTTAGTCAAAAGAAACCCCTATTTACTCCCTCATGTGGGGCAGCAGGGCTGCACCGCCTCCAGTCGCGGGCGGCCGCCTCTTCATGAAGATCTCTCTGGCTCCATCCTGTTGGCTCCATAGTAAAGCAGAAGATCTACTGGTGCTTTGGACTCGCCCTGCACTGTTGCGGCCAAAGAGAAGAGGAGGCACACTGCTGCCGATGGACTGGCCGTGAGGCTCGCAGGCCAAAGCTCAAGGTTGGTTGATAAGAGGTCGTCTTTCTTTAGACGAAGGAAGAGGTGTCAGAGTCGAGACAGAGCTCCCAGTTACCGGTCAATTGACCCTACCGAGCTTTGACATACATATAGAACTAGTTGCTGGTTCTCTTCCGCTTCCTGTTTATACAGTGGCCAGGAGCTTGCTCTACAGATTGTTTATCAGGACCACCAGGCGGTCAAGTCTCCCCTACAGTACATTTACGAGTACTGTACAGAACACAGCAAGACCGCAGGGTATTAGAAATATAGACACACTATTGAGTCGCTAATTCCAAATAGAGCCGCTAGAGATCT